>JAECUM010010646.1:0-13273 GCA_016617855.1 Megalonaias nervosa
AAGAACAAAAACAGATCACAAGGAAATAGGCAGCAAAAGGGGTCCGAAGACCCCATCAAACTCTATAACAGGTTTGGGGACATTGAGAGCATGGATGCAGAAGATACTGCTCCATGTTCTCAAAGTAGCTCCAGACCTAACAAAAAAATCATCCCCGTACTTCCTCCGTAGAAATAACCATACAGATTCTCTCCGCGAAAAGTCTAACCTAGCTCCAAAATCTCCAATCTAAACTTATAATGAAGAACACGATCATACAATGGAATTGTCGAGGACTTAAAGTCAATTTCAATGATATTCTCCTGCTTTTAAATGAATATGATCCTGCAATACTATGCCTTCAGGAAACCTTTTTAAAAGATACGGACAACATCACACTTAAAATCTACTCCCTGTTTAACACCTACTTACAGAACGTTGACAGGGTCTCGGGAGGAGTTTCTATTGCTGTGAACAGTAGAGCCCCACATAGCGTCATCCCTTTAAGCACAAATTTGCAAGCCATTGCTGTGAGTGTCACTCTACATCGAGTGATTACATTTTGTTCTATTTACATATCACCAAACACCAACTCATTACCAAATGAATTAGACACGCTTGTTCAACAACTTCCCGCGCCATTTATTTTACTCGGTGATTTTAATGCCCATAACATTTTATGGGGATCAAATTACATAAGCGACAGGGGCAAAAAGGTTGAAGATTTTATTACTAGACACGACTTGTGTCTTTTTAATACCAAGTCTCCGACGTACTTGCACCCAGGAACTGGTACATACACATGTATCGACTTAACAATTTGTTCTCCTTCACTACTTTTGGATTGTAATTGGAAGGTCGCTGATGACCTTCACAGCAGTGATCACTTTCCAATCTCTCTTAAGAACACCAACGTTACAATTGATGACACGATTCCACAGTGGAATTTAACGAAAGCTGACTGGGCCAAATTTGAAACACTTTGTACAGCTCGACTTAACAGGAATACCGTCCTAAACGATAATGATCCTATTCGACAATTTACATCCGTCTTAATTGAGATTGCACAAGAATCCATTCCTAAGTCCTCGCCGAACTGTAAAAGAACCCAAAAACCGTGGTTCACTAAAGAATGTAAAGAAGCCATTAGACAACGCCGAGAAGCACTGAAAATATTTAATAATCGTCCAACGCCCGAAAATTTAACTCAGTACCGAATTCTTCGGGCCAAAGCTCGCCGCACGATTAAAGAAAGTAAAAGAGCATCATGGAAAAAATTCCTTTCAACTTTAAATTCTAGTTCTTCTTTAAAGAAAGTTTGGGACACGATCCGCAAAATCAATGGAAAAGGAAAACACAATTCTTTCCGACATCTGAAACTAACACCAATTTCAATACCAAACATGAAATAGCTAACATACTTGCTAATAGCTTCTCTAAAAATTCCTCATCGTCTAATTATTCAGAAGCTTTCCGAAGATTAAAAGTTCAAAAAGAAAAGACACGGTTGAAATTCGCATCGAACAACTCGGAAAGTTATAATCAACCGTTTTCATTGTTGGAGTTCATGGAATCTTTGAATAAGGCCCATGATATATCTGCTGGGCCTGACGATATTCATTAACAGTTTTTGAAACCCCTTCCAAAACCATCATTATCAGTTCTTCTGGAAATCTTCAATAATGTATGGATCACTGGTAATGTACCAAAAATTTGGAAATAAGCAACAATAATACCAATTCCCAAACCAGGCAAAGATAGCGCAGATCCTACCAACTATAGACCCATATCACTGACTATGCGTATGCAAAACAATGGAACGAATGATCAATTCTCGGCTTGTATGCTATTTGGAAAGCAACAATTTAATATCTCCTTTCCAAAGTGGCTTTCGGTGTGGCCGTAGCACCAATGATCATCTGGTTAGACTAGAAACCTTTATCCGCGACGCTTTTATCAAGAAGGAACACTTAGTAGCGGTTTTCGTTGGTCTGGAAAAGACACAACGTGGAAGTACGGAATACTAAATGACCTGCACGATCTGCGTCTAAAAGGCCGACTGCCCTCGTTCATATCAAACTTCCTCTCAGACAGGGAATTCAAGGTACGAGTGGGCTCCACCCTCTCTGATATGCAGGATCAAGAGATGGGTGTGCACCAGGGCAGTATTTTATCGGGGACGCTTAGCAGCAGAGAGGGTGAACAGACTATTTTGCTTGAGACATTATTTATGAAAAAATAAGCCTTTCTACGAAATGGAAATCTTAAGGTCAGTAACGTTAAACCACAACCTCTAACTGACCGTGAAATTTCTTAGGGTTAGCTTTATCTCGTTACTTTATCTCTGACTCTTTGGGGTTTTTTATGGTGTGTTTATTTTACTCGCTGGTCACTCAACGTTGGTCGTTCACCCTCTCTGCTGCTGTAAATTAAACAGCCATTATAAATATTATCAATAATGATTGGAGAACCACACTCAGCTAGATTAGCTCGAGAGCGACTAGAGGCAATCAAAAAATATTTACCCGTCCGTGATTTAGTCAAACAACAACTACAAGCTCGTCAGGAGTCTCATGTGGAATTTGCAGAAGGTGCAGAACAATTATTTAAACCGATTGTCGAACCAACAAAGAAAATTGTTACAGCAACTGAGGCAACACAAAGAGCTCTTGAAACATTACCTGTTGATATTGCTGGCCGTATTCAAGCAGCTCAACCACAACCACACCACCACCTAAACCAAAAACTAAGATAATAGATAAATTTACGCCTGAAGGTATTGCTGCTATCAGGGATCCAAAAAAATTTATTGATATTGCCGCGTTTGGATATTATGAAAGACAAAAATATGTAAAACCAGAACATGTTAAATCTCTAAGCTCTGCCAATTGGATTAGGGATGTATATCGCATCGCTATTGGTATTCCAGAAATTAGATCTAATGAAGATATTATTAATTTTAATGAATTTGATGATATTGTACATAAACATATCGAAAAGAAAGAACTAAGCAATTTAAATTACAGAAACCAGTAAAAACACTTGGAGAACAAGTTCAACAATTTCCACAATCACTTCGTGATTATCCACAACCACAATTACTATCACCATTACCATCACCACAACGATCACCACGATTACTACCACCACTACCACAACAATTTGAATTACCATCACCACAACAACGAAAACAACCATCACCACAACGATCACAACGACTACAAAAAAAATAATGAAACGATTTCAATCACCACAACAACCAGTTAGAACAACAGAGGAAGAATATCAAGATCCTGGTGCAACTGGAAGTGGTTTAGGAAGTGGCCTTATTACTTGTCCCAATAACGTCCTTGCTGATGTTGATCGACTAGAAATTCTCATTGGAGGAAAACGAGCTGGCAATAATTCCCCAGAAATCATTAATGAAGCAGCTGATATTTGTAAACGATTATTTACAGGTGGTGTTATGGATATTAATGTGCATCGGTTCCTCATTAATGAAATCGCCGATGATTATTACAGTGACTGAGTATGTAATTAGATGCAATTAGTGATAAAATCACTTAATAATAATATGATCATACACAATACTCATAGACCAACCATGGTTAGGGTAATAAATTCACGATTACCAGTATACAAAACGACCTACGGAGATGGACTAGGTGATGTTGTTCAAGGTCTATTTAGAAGGATAGCCCCAAAAGCAATACCGCTTGCAAAGCAACTAGGAATGAAAGCTATTGATGTTGTTCGTGAAAAAGCTACTGGCGCTGTTGGTGATGTTGCTAGCAAAGCATTCTCAGCAATCAAGGATAGACTAGCGCGATTAATAAGACGAAAACCTCAACCAGTGAAACTGGCCAGCACTGAAGTGATGCCCGCAAATGTCAGTAAAATAATAAATCAAGCTGCTAATCAAAAACTAGCAGAGTTGGCTACCAACACTAATGTTGGGTTAGAAAAAGAAAAAAATATAACCGCTAGTCTGATAGCAGGAAGCGGTCTTCGTGTTAGACGAAGATGATAATAATAAATATGTTCAAGCGTATATCTGATCCCGCGTTTGACATTGATGCACCAGTTTTAAAAGATGAATCTGTGCGCGATTATCAATATTATTTTTATGACGCACGTGTACCTGACGAGCGTGGAAGAATTGAGATACAAGTTCAAGATACAAGCAGATACTTCTTACCCGCTGAAGCATTTATCGAAGTAGAAGGTGAGATTATAAAAACAGATAATACTGAATACAACGCTGATGTTAGAGTTGGTTTTGTTGATAATGGCATCATGGCGTTATTTAAAGGTGCAGCATATGTCATTGATTCACGAGAGATTGAGACCTGTCATGAAAACGTCGACGTTGCCACGACGATACTTGGTCTTGCGCGATATAGTGATGATTATTCAAGATCAGCTGGTCCATCAATGATGTTTGTAAAGGATACTTCTGACTACCCTGACAACAGACAATATGATGTAAGACGACCAAGAAACTTCGCCGGCGCCGCTGATGTTGATGTAAATCCGGTGGTTCATGGTGCTAATCCAGAATTTAACTTAGGATTTACAGCACGTCGATCAATGTTACAAGGAAATAGAAGAGCATTTTCATGTGCAATTCCATTATCACATATATTTGGATTTTGTAGAAATGTTAGAAAAGTTATTTTTGGAGCCAAACACACAGTTGTACTTGTGCGAAAAACTACTGATGATGATGCAATATGGCGACCTATTGGTGATGCTGGTAAAGTAATTCTGACAAAACTTTCTCTGTGGATACCAGTAATGACTCCAACAATACCTGAAGAAGAACATTTACTTTCTTTTATCCTAGGTGGTAAATCGATGTTATCATGGTTGACAATGACCACAGATTCTATCCAGAGTAACATTAATGGTTTATTTACTTGGCAAATAGCATCACAACAAAATGTTTCTGCACCGCGACATATATTTATTGCATTACAAGATGCTGCACGGGTAAACTCACAAAATCGAAGCACCATGATATTTGATCAACTCGGTGTTTCTGAGGTTTCTTTAAGGATAAACGGACATCAAGAACCATCCGAGGATATTTTGTTAAATTTTGAGTTAAATCATGTAGCACGTGTATATCATCGATTAATGACATTCATGGGACGTGATCAGAATATCGATTCTGGTTTACAAATATCACAGCTAGATTTTAAAACATTATATCCGATTTATTACTTTTCGCTGGAACATTTAGATTTAACCAGACAATCAGTCGTTGACATATATTTTCGAGCTCGCGTAAACCGAGGAGCTATTGCTGATTACAGAGCTGTCGCTGTCATACTCAGCGATAAATCGATGTTACTTGAAGGTGTTGGTGGACGAATGAGAGTTATTGATGCCCCAATAGAAAACATGTAATTAGATCATTCATAATAATTATAAATGTCATATCCAGTTAATGTCAGTCTGACTCCTGGTCAGATCAAAAAGCTACAATCATCATCAAAAAATAATTGTGCGGCAAAAATATCACTAAAACGAGAACAAATCGCAGGTGGTCCGAATAAGCTATCATTATCAGAACGCCAGCATAAGCATTTCAATGAAGCAAAGAAATTAAATAAAGGTATAAAACTTAATCTTTCTGCGAGTGTCATTAAGGACATCGTTAAAACGGGTGGCATATTTCCACTTCTTGCCGCGTTACCAGCAATAATAGCCGCTGCAGCCCCAGCTGTTGCAAAAGCAGCTGCATTAGGCGCTGTTGGAACCGCTGCTGGGATGGCGTTAAAGAAAGCAACGGGTCAAGGAATTATGCACGCAGAAAACTTTTAAAAAAGATCACGGGCAAAACATACGCGGAAGACGTCTAAGAGCACCAAACGTTCCACAGCCGGGCCGTCTAAGATTATCAGGCCCAGTATACGGTCGCGGTCTAAGACTTCCAGGACCCCATATTCATGGTACGGAAAAGGTCTAAGACTGCCCCGGTAACTTCGTCATCGAATTCGATGATTCTCCCTGTGTCTAATTTTGATTTACTTAATGCCGCTAAGCAACTGAATATAAAAAACTTTAGAGGAGTTTTTATGCGTGATCAATTACCTACCGTTGCAATGAAACATGAAACTGGTATTATTAATCTCGATAAAAACTCTGGCCCAAGCACTCATTGGGTGGCGTATGCAATTGATCCACGTGGAGTTATTTATTTTGATTCGTATGGATTGGCACCACCAAAAGAATTTTTAAAATATGTTAGTACTGCTATGCAAAGTAAGAATTCGATGCGTTCTAAAATCTGGTATTCAACATTACCAGCACAAAAAATAACGGATCCGCCAATATGTGGTCGAGAAGTACTCGCTGTACTTGATGCTGTATCAAAATCAACAACACCAGTATATAATAAAACTACACACAGCAACAACATCTTATTCTAAACTATCATCGTATCTTTCTGCGTACCTCAGCGATGGTAAAATATCTGATGAGGAGTTCGCAACGATAATGAAAACCTACGATGAAGCATTTAGAATGGAACGCAATGCGTTCTCTAGCGATTCTAGTGATAAAGTAACTTGTGATAAGAATGAAGGTTGAATTCCCGAAAGAACGCATTGTGTTCTATTAAAATAATAATTAAATAACGGAGTATTTTAAATAAATGTCGACGTTTGAACTATTACAGAAGATCGTCACTAATACAACGCCGTCAAAACCTACTATGATAACATTAAGTTCGACCAATCCTGAATTTAGCGTTAACTTTCCAACTACAATTCCAGCAAGTGAAATAGCATTAGCACAATTAAGAGTTTATCATAGATGGCCAAATATCAGGTCAAAATCGTTTGGTGGACTACCAGCAAATAATTCACTGGTATTTGCGAATGCTAATAAACCTGATGGTAGTCCTGATTGGCAAGTTGTCGGAATTTCAACAGGCAGTTATCAAATAGAACAGATTAATGATGAGTTCCAACGCAGAATTAAATCTATTACAGGAAAAGAATCCAAAATAACAATCACTGCTTACGAACCAACATTATCAGCGGCGATTGAAGTAAATTCCCCTGATTATGTTGTAGATATTTATCAAAGTTCCATCAGATCTGTGTTAGGATGCCTGATGTTCCTCCAGACCAAAAGTCAAATGGAATTCCAGAACCAGCGCGGGAAGAATTTAAGACAAGCGAAAAAAGATTCATTAAAGATCCAGAATATCGAAATAAAAATCCATGGCATTATATAAAATTTGAATTTGATTCAAGCAACAATGAACATTACTTTACTGATTTTGACGGTAAAAGGATCCCCAAGATAACTGGATCAGTATTTAATGTCATCAAAGACGCCAGGACGAAGACTGATAGAGATATTGTTGATGAAGAATTTTTTAAAATATTTTTTAATGTTCTTAAGCCTGAATACGATAAAACACTTAATGAGTTAAGAAGTTTATTTATTTCATTATCACAACATTATGACGATGGTGTAAAAATCAGATAATCGAAACAATAAAACATTTAAATGGGATCTTATTTGATTTATACATCACTAATCGAAGTATTATAAAAACTGCGACTGAATCCGAAAATCCTTACGCAGGTCTAAAACTTAAGCAATTATTTCTTGATGATTACAAAATAACAGAAAAAGATTTACAAACATTTATAATACCAGATTTAAATAACGCTGAAATAAAAAAAAAAAACTCAACGATGTCATTGATGAATGTTTCCCTAAAGTATTTGCAGCGTGGAGAAAAATAGCCCCACCACCGGTTATTCTTAAACACAATAATGATCCATACGGTGGAGGCCGTCATATCTTACCTGGTATTGTTAATATAACATCAACGATCGCAGTCAATCTAGTATGTGATGTAATTGATGGCAGCTGTCAAGTAGATCTTTCAAAAAGTAGCACTGCTGAGCAAGGGTATATATTATATTCATTCAGTCCTCAAGCGCCACCCGGGTGGTTAATTGTATCTGAACCAATTAACCCCGTTTATCTACGTGTACATAATCCGTTATTATCAAGGATACATTTCAAACTTACAGACCAAATAGGACGTATTTTGGATTTACAGAATGAAGTTTTAAGTATTAATCTGTATGTGAGATCATAGAGCGTTATATCGCAAAACAAAAAAAAAAACAAAAAAAATATCCGAATCTAACTCAGAATAATTTTTTTACTGGGGTAAATCGTAATTATCAGAATAAAATATTATTATAAGTAAATAACCTGTATACTAGTTTTGCCAGGGATTTTGTTTAGCCATTATCACATTAACTCCACCTTCACTTTCATTTTCACAATGCTCTCTTAACTGTCTTATACGAAGGTTCACAATCTTTTTCTGTTCGTATTCATAAGATAATTCTAACTTAATTTTGTCAATAGCGTTTGAGAGAGGTACAAACAGCTTTACCTGATCATCCGTAACTGTTGCTAGCGACTGTACCATTGCCTGCTGGATAAACTTCATGAATTTATAATCAGATGGCAAAGTGTACCTGTTCTCTAATTTCCGTTGTTCTAATGATTCAAAGTCAGACAGAATTTTTTCAGGATTAAGATTATCAGATATATTTATACCGTTATGCTGTAATATTTTAATCGCAGAAATAATGACATTAATGTTTTCAGAATTCATTATATTATAGTGTTTGTTTAATATAAAAATAAAATCAGAATAAAATAAAAATAATAGTCCCTAAGGACTGTTTCAAGATGATTATATACATATGATTATGATTATATACATATGATTATGATTATGATTATATCTTAATTACGGACAGCACTTTAACCCCATGTGATCCCCTAGGTTGTCAAAGAACATCCTAGCAGGATCAGAGGTCACATATAAACTTAATTCTAAGAACTTAACTAACTTATCCTAGGACAGCACTTTAACCCCATGTGATCCCCTAGGTTGTTAAAGAACATCCTAGCAGGATCAGAGGTCACATACAAACTTAATTCTAAGAACTTAACTAACTTATCCTAGGACAACACATTGACATATAAACTTAATTCTAAGAACTTTAATTCTAGGACAACACAGTCACATACAACCTTATCTTAAAGACAATACTACGGGCCTTCTCTACGTTCAATAGAAATTTTTGCACACTCCTCCATCATAATCACCCAGGCAGAGCAAAATTGCACCCACCAAGTGACATGGTGGGAGAGTGTACAAATTTTCTATTGAAACAATAGACGGGCTGGCTAAGCCCCATTAAATAATAAATTTTGGCATAATATCGCCTTTCGCCCGACAGTATGCCGGTCACGAGAATCGAACCACGGACCTTGAGTACGAGAATCCAGCGCGTTAGCAATCGGCCACCGGACTTCAATATGTATACATAATGAAAACATTATTATATAGTTAGCGCGTAATTGTTGTAGAGTCAAAACCCCAGCGATTCTCTAATTGATTTTGATGATTTTTCGATAAATTTGACAATAACTCACTAAAAAATTGATAAAAAAAATAAGAAATTTTGATCAAACGTCACTTCATATTAGCAAAAAATAGTAACATTTTAGCCAAAGTTTTCTACAAAATCGAAAAATCATCAAAATCAATTAGAGAATCGCTGGGGTGTTGACCCTCTTAGCGCTACAAAATCTGGCCGATTTTCATTGATTTTTGGTCATTTTTCATGCAAAAAACAAGATCTTCGAACAAAAAAGCAACAAAAAACAAGATTTTCGAACAAAATCAACAAAATAAAAAAACCACTAAATATTTATAAAGGCGATTTTTATCATCTTATTTTTATTTGCAATACTGTTGAGATTTACATGCATAACTAAATTCATTGGAATGTTTTTACAGTCGAAGATTGGACAATCAGAGAATGTGATATGTGTTTTGTGTACTATTGAAAGATATATCAAATACTTACTCAAAACAGTGTGGGTTCTGACCAAAGCTCACAATATCATTAGTACAACAAGTACGACAACTGCAAGATTTACTAAGTCATGCTTGACGGAGTTGTCTCGCTTAATCATCTGATACCATAGGAACATTACATCATGAAAAAAAACACCTGCATAAAACAAACTATGAAAGCAAAATGAGAAGATACTGGTTCATGAAGAAGGTTCTGGTAGACTAACATACTGGAATCTGATTTTTTGTAGAAATCTTTTGGAAAGAGCAGATCTTATGATATTATCTGCCACGCGTTTTACTGAAGGTGATACTATGTTAAAATATTTACCAGCAGAATTAATTGACTTAAACACAATTTCTTCGCCATCTGTATTTGTGGATTTAACAGCCCTTGCGTATCATGCGCCGCCAGAATTTCCGTACTTGCAGTTTTGACTTTGTGTAACAATTCGCAAGTTATCAAGCGAGTTATCAAGCTTATCACCATTGATGTGATCTATTACAAGACCATCTTTAATAACCCCAAAATAACACTCGTAGATGAATCTATGTGAGAAATAATGTTTATTTCCATTGGTATTAAATCTAAGATATCCAGTATTATTAACACTACCGACTGGTTTCTTTAATCTACAGTTCCTAATTACACCATCACGAGATGCTTCATAATTGGTGATGACTGGATGCTTTACAAACTTATTTTGCTCCATTTATATACTAATATTATTTGTTTAAATAATTATTTTGAAAATCTAGCGAGATAATCTTCTTCGTTTTTTATAGGAGATTCAGAAGTTGTGTTTTTTTTTATCGTAATATCGTTTCAGCCCTCTGTATTTTTTACCACCACATTTCACACACAGTTGAGTTTTTCCTCTGACTCCAACACCACACCGCATACACGGTTTTGGTCCTAAACTACCTTGTCTAACGCATTGCATATGGTAGCCGCAGAATTCGTTTTCGCATGCTTTGTTACAAGGAGAAGTATATCCGATCATAAGCCAATTACATCGATTCTTTGTTTGAATCATATACAAGAGATTAAAATTCAATTTAAATATATATTTGTCCTAATTATAATAATGCAGGAATTATCCGCAATTGAACATTCTGGAGCTAGATTTGATCTTGACAGACTGCCGAAATATAAATTTAGTTTTTCGATGCAAGATCTAGCTTTAACGAATAAAGATATAACAAAACGTATCCGTGAAGCCAAAAAGGAATTTCGCGACGATGGTGCGGCTCATGTGTGGTCGACATTCAGAATTGAAAATACTGTTAATGTGATGAATGACAAACGAGGAAGAGAGATTATTGACTACCTTGTTCAGAAATATTTTATTTTAATAAAATGTATTGTAAAGACAGACGATGACACTTGGATTATTCGTGACAAACGTGATTCTGTCCATATGCAGTCAGGAAATAATATTGTTCTTAGTAAAAATTCCAGACCAGGAATACTTACTGGTATTGACAAACCATATTACGAACGAGCATACCCTGTGACTGCGGTTGTGTACGCGGTATATCCGTTAAATAATAAACCTGACGTCAATGATCTCAAACCCATGAAATTGTCAAGGATAAATTGCGTAGCTGAACGGGTTACAGAACACTTCACAAACGCGATACGCGGAAACGGTTTAACGGATTTACGACGTAAAAAAATAAACATGTGGGCAGAAACAGTTAAAGATACCGGAGCGTTTATCAGCGACGTTGCTGAGCTGGGAAAGAAATTAAAATTCCCAATAACAGTGAAGACGTTAACCGGAGAGATTTTGTACAAACCAAAATATAAATCAAGAGGAGCTTCGATAGATATTATTGATCATAACGCACATGCATGGACTGTGGCAGTAACAATATTTCCACGAGACAGAACGGTTAAATTTTATAATGGTCATGTATTCGATGCTATCAGAAATATCAGTAAAATTGACCCTGTATCTGTGTGGCTGTTTCAGAGTTCGGAATATGATTATCATGATCAGTTTGTACGGTCTAATGGTGATATTTATCGTACAGAATCTCTCCACGAAGAAATGAAAAATCTTGCATTAAAATATACCTCTGATGATATTAAGGTTGAACAATTACTTAATAACTGTTTTACCGTTCCATCAATTGCTGCTCACTACGCTCAGGAGAAAAATTCATGGAAACCGACACGATTGGAATTTCTTGAAGATGTCCAGAAAAGTTGTGTGGAATACGGACACGGTGGATTGTGGAATACTAAATACGATTATAATGACGTTATCTCAGTTGATATGGTAGCATGTTATCCTGGAAGTTTTCTTGGATACGGAGAATGTTCTGAATATTTTAAGAGATTTGGTCATCCGACACACGAGATGACCAGAGTTGCGATAAACGGATCTTTACCAGATTTTGACTTAACCGGATTTGCCTGTATAGAGTCGTTCGAGTTTTACGAGGATCTCCATCCGATTGTTTATGCATGGTTTGGAAGACATTTTTCAGAGCGACGTTAGGCTCCAATAGTACTAATAAAGTACATGCTTGATGCTGGAATTTTAATGTTGTTGAGCGTGAGTGAAGCAATTATATCATACCGCGTGCAGAAACAAGTCTGGTTGCCAGAACCGGATGTGTTTAATGATGCTAGGAGAGATTTTCCTAATCCTGAAGATGATATTGTTAAAATTACTAATAATATACGTGAATGCGGGAGAGAAAGTGATGAGAAATTTGCAAAAGATCTCGGCAGAAAAATAATCGGTAAATTTACGCAAGGAGGATCATATGATCATAAACGAGCGTGTACAAGATTAATCATGGACGATGTTGAACTCGATTTTATAATTGCTGATACAACGGAGAAAAACACATTTATAAGTCGAAGTAATGCTTATTTATCAGACGGAATTAAATTAGGTACAGTTGTGAGCTATACTGACGGCGAGTCACCGCAGTTTACTCATTTAAGATCTTCGATGCTAGCGTACGTTTCGATAAATTTATTATCGATGATAAACAGATTTCCTCGTTATGCAGTCAGAGTCGCGACAGATTCATTTTATATAAACAAAAAATATGCGGATTCGTTAAAACAATTGCGTATTAACGCATCATGGGGCGAATGAAGAATAAAACGTGAAGATATAATTAGTTATTCTGAATCTGCAGACGTTGAAATTGCGAAAACATATTACAAGAATAATCAAATGCCAAGATTGTCATCGGCACCATCTGTATGTGATCCTGTAGCTAGACATAAAACCGTTTATCTTAATGGGTGTGGTGGTTCAGGTAAAACAACACGCGCGATTGAATTATTTAATAATTGTTCTGATATGATTGTTTTGACACCGACACATAAAACTCGCCAGGGAAATA
>JAECUM010010647.1:0-43521 GCA_016617855.1 Megalonaias nervosa
GTTCCCATGCATAATTTCGTCACGTTGACAATCTGAATTAATGTAATTACTCTGATGCTATGGTAATAAACGCAAAATTACTCACGGGTTCTGTTCTTTACTTCACAGAGCGCATATATCCATTTTTACGAATTGAGGAATATTAGGAAAGAATGTTTTATATCCAATGAAATGTGCACACAATAAGACAAACATAAAGCCATTGTAATTCAAGAAAAATAAAATATCAATCTTCGTTTGCGCCTATTGTTAAACATGCTCATCACCGAATAATGTTATTGATGTTTATTCATGAAAATATCCATCGTTTAGATTACGAAGGCTCTATATTATATGTCGTTATCTGCTAATTTTGTTCCTTCTTTATCCACAAGTACTATTCATTATACCACGAAGAGCACGGAACGCGTTATAACTAATTACCATTTATTTTTAAAAATAACATTCCTTCGTAAAGAATCAGCAGATCAGTCATGCTTTCCAGCAACGAATTTTAATTACATCTAACGCTTAGCTATGTGTGGCGATGATCTTCTTTGAGTTAACTGACTTAAGGGCAGATGCTTTTCAGATCATTCGAGACCTTATCTGATCTAATACCCTTGCTTTCCTCCCATTTACATCACTAAATATAGAAACATCCTTCATTTGGATTTGTAGTTCTTTCTTTGTTTTGGGATTTTGTTTGGAGGTGGGTGTTGTTTTCTTTCTCTCCTTTATGAATAATAACTATTATCAGGGTTTTCCTTTTGAACTCTACAACAGTTCACCATTAAATTGGCACATACCTAACGCAAATAAGATTGGGTCCTGAGTGACGTTCTAGAGGAAGGGTCTCAAACTCAAATCACCCTAAGGGCCGCGTGAGGGCTTTCTCGATGGCTCAAGGGTCGCACCACCTTTGTTACATCTCATGAGACCTTGTAACGGCAATCATTTTGCGGGCCACGTGATACGGCTTGACTTATCGCTATATATATATATATGTATATGTATATATATATATATATATTATTATAAACATAATCTTATTATGTGAAATTTATTTCAAAAGTACGTTGATATGTAACAATTAACAACTACATTTTAACAAATGATGTACTCCTTCTATAAAATTTAAAATACTACTACGGCTATAGTAATGAATGCCGGCTTCCGCATAGCGGATTTCTGGATATTATTAGAAAGTAATCCGCCATGGAAAGCCGGCATAGATCATAACGCACGCTAATGTTTCATTTGAAGGCATCCTTTATTTTTTTTAATTGTTATAAATTTATTCCTATTATTTGAATCATAGTCGTTGCTAAATTTC
Source organism: Megalonaias nervosa (assembly GCA_016617855.1). NCBI lineage: Eukaryota > Metazoa > Mollusca > Bivalvia > Unionida > Unionidae > Megalonaias > Megalonaias nervosa. The sequence continues at coordinate 1,316 of JAECUM010010647.1, forward strand.
GGATTTTATAATCCTTAATAACAATAAATAAATTTACGGCTAAGTACAAATCCGGCTTCCCTAATTTTGGATAATATTGCACAGAATAGCCATGAAAAGAGACAAAAACTAATTTTTTATTTTTTGATCTTGCAAACATCAATGCTTCTCACAAAGTTTATATCTTTTATATGATTCTAAGTCGCAAAAAAATTAAAAAGTATCACAACATTAGCAATTTTCTACTCACATTAATGCCCAGGTAGCTCAATGAATAACTACTATTGTGTTTCTTAGGGACTGCCGCATAATAAGACCGACTTCAAGGAGAGATATATCATTGCTATGTGCTTTTATCGTTGCCTTATTGCTACCTTGCTACACATGTCGTTGCAACTAGTATAGATATGAAACTTATAATTCAATTTATTCAACAATATATAATATGTATAGGTAGCTCAATAAATAACTATTATTGTGTCTGTCCGTGCGCCTTTAGAAACGATTTCGGTGCTGCTAAATAACTAATACAAGTCATATTTAACCACCGATTTCAACAAATTTGATATCGTTTTATATGTTTCTCATCATTCTAAACTGATCTATGCCATTAGAATTTGATAGAAATTAAAAAAAAAAAAGTCGATACTTTTGACTGAATACCGCATAATAAGACCGACTTCAAGGAGAAATATATCATTGCTATGTGCTTCTATCGTTGTAACCTTGCTACCGTGCTACATATGTCGTTGCAACTAGTATAGAAATGAAGCTTAGAATGCAAGTTATCCAACAATATATAATATGTGTAGGTAGCTCAATAAATAACTATTAATTTGTCTGTCCGTGCGCCTCTAGAAACGTTTTCGATGCCGCTAAATAACAAGTAGAAGTCTTATATAACCACCGATTTCAACAAATTTGATATCGTTTTATATGTTTCTCTTCATTCTAAATCGATCTATGCCATTAAAATTTGATAGAAATGAAAAATAAAAAAGTCGATACTTTTGACTGAATACCGCATAATAAGACCAACTTCAAGGAGAGATATATCATTGCTATGCGCTTCCAGTAGTATACGTATTTTGAGGTTTCAATTCCAAAGAGGGATTAAGGTCAGAAACCCTCACCCCAAGAATAAATATATTATGACATTTTTGCACCACCTCGGAGACCCTCTCTCCCTCAAAAAACCACTCTCTTATCTCAAAAAATGGTGAAATTTTGAAACCCAAAGGGGATTCTTGACCAATAGATTTTTTCATATTAAACAAATGAAATATTATATATAATGTATCATTATAATCCAATCCGACATGTTGGATTTGATCTGACAAACAAATTTTGTAAGAGATTTAATTCAATCAAATCAGCCTCAAGCTATACTGGTATAAAACCTAAAATAATAAGCGATTGTATTAAAAAAGTTGGTTACCATATATCACCAAAATATGGATCAGTATGGTTATTTGCAATTGAAAATGACGAACGAATAAGAGGTTGGGCAGATGATGTGATGACATTTATTGACAATATGGTTGATATTTTATTTGATAACGATATTTCTAAAGCTATAAATATTTGTTTAAAATAAAAATAATAGTCCCCAGAGAGGACTGTTTGAAGATGATTATATACATATGGTTATGATTATATACATATGATTATGATTATATACATATGATTATGATTATATACATATGATTATGATTATATACATATGATTATATACATATCATTATATACATATGATTATATACATATGATTATGATTATATACATATGGTTATGATTATATACATATGATTATATCTTAATTAAGGACAGCACAAAACACAGAATCTTAATTACAGTAGCGTATTTACAGCAAGCATATTTACAGCACAGTTTTATACAACCCCATGTGAACCCCTAGGTTGCCAAAGGACATCCTAGCAGGCTCAGAGGTTATATATAAACTTATCTTACGGACAGCACATCATAGACACACACACACACACACACACACACACACACACACACACCAGCGAATTCCTAATGTGCGAAACGAAATATTAGAAATTCAGAGGGCTGTCTAGGAATTGTGTAAACCCACCCCCCCAATCAGCAAGCATATTTACAGTAACGTATTTACATATTTACACTAACAGTATTTACATATATTTACATGGACAGAGCACATACAAACACAACACTAAGGACAGTACATGTAGACTTAACTAACTTATCTCTAGGACAACACAAACATGCCTTCTCTACGTTTCAACAGAAATTTGCACACTCTCCCCCCATAATCAACCCAGGGAGTGCAAAAGTGCACCCACCACGTGTCGACATGGTGGGAGAATGTACAAGTTTCTGTTGAAACGTAGAAGGGCTGGCGGCGCCCCACTAAATAAGAGAATTTTTTGGCATTAAAATCGCTCTCGTCGACAATGTGCCGGTCACGAAAATCGAACCACGGACCTCGAGCATGAGAATCCAGCGCGTTAGCAATCGGCCACCGGACTTCATTATATATATGTTAAAAAAATTATTATATAGTTACCAAACCGCATTACATTTTTTTATTTTGAAAACACGAAATTTTGCATTATATTTTCTGATTCTGAAAACATTATTATAAATAAATCGAGAAAAGCATGATTTTTGATTTTATATTGTACAGTAAAACGAAATCCTAATGCTGCCTGAAATACATAGGCTGTATAAGATCGACCGTTGCCAAGGATACTAATCAGTAAGTTGGCTGAATGACTACATAGCGCTGTATATATACATTACTGCAGAGAAATAATCAATAATGGGATTTTACTAGAAATCATAGCATATATACTCGCTTACAAGTCGAGGTTAAACTGCAGACAAAAAGATAAAGATCTGCCATAGCATTATGCGCCTGCAGATCAGAGTTTATCTTGTTTGTTTTACTGATTACTTTTAGCAAAACTGCGCAGACCAAGATCTTCTGGTGCATTACTCGACAGCATATTTGAGTCTGTACAGTTGGACTTAACTTATAAGCGAGAATCTACAATTACTATGTTATCAATGCAAGAGGAATTGCTAGTTATAATACAGAACTGCTACCAGGATTTGTAGGTCTTAAAATTACCATCAGATTTTAGATACATTTCATTAGCCAAAAAAAATACGAAACAGTATATATGCTCTGTTTGATTACTACAAAAGATTTTAAACTTAGCTGGAACAGTATTATCTCCCTTTTAAAAACAGATATGGTATACAGAGTTATATTTCTTGACCAACACACAATATTTCAACGTTTGCTATCAAGTAAAATGTACTGTCGTGATTGTACAAGTAAAATTTAATTCTACCAGATACTTTACGACGACATTCAAATAGTTCTTTCATTGCTATCTTACTGAGAAGATACTTACTACCTTTTGCAAAAACCTTCGACCTGTCTAGGTCTATGTTGATTTTTGTATACTGATCCTGGCTTATCGGATTATGAAAATTGTCATATTTTAGTGCAAGTTCGTCTCGCAAACTTTCGAGATAATTAAAATATTTGCTATCGTCTGATCTGATAAGGGAGAGTTTGATTCTGTCAAATTTACTAAAACAAATACCTGAAATTTCATTGTTAAATTCAAATGATAATTTCTGGTTATTAACCATTATTTTTTTTATTTTGCTATTAACTCCATCTCCTAATGTTCAATATTCAAACATTATTTCTGATGTTTAGACAAAATTACTTGCATAATGTCCAAGTGCTAGTGAATTAATTCCGTCCCTGCAATATCTTTGATCATCAAAATTACTTAGTCCCCGTTTATGATCGTATCAGTTTCAAGTTTATGATGATTTGTTCTGATAACATTTGTTCTGATAAAACTGACGCTATTGTTTAGCGCTGCTTTAAAATCGTCAAAATTCATCATCTTTTTCACATATCCTTGAGGAATACCTTTTGCTGCTTTTATTGTAAGTTTATTGTCATCTAATATGACAGGATACATTTTACTCTTTAGTCCAACAAATTCCCTAACTGGCATAAACATAAATTCATCTTTCATTTTTCCAATAACTTTCTTATTCGAATTATCTTGAAATCCACTACATGCTGGATAATCTGATAAATCAAATAGATTTTTATTATTGTAAATATCCTGATAGACATCTTCACATTTTATATTATAAACTAGCGAGTCTGTATCAGTAAATAGCAATTCCGAATCTGGCCACTGCTTTTTGGTAAAATTATAGTGAAAATCGTACATCAGCCACTTTGATATATCAAGTACAGCTGCATCAACATAAATCGGTTTATTTAACTTTAAATTTGTCTTTCGTCGTTGTATTGCAACAAGATTTGCATTAAATATTTTCATTCTAGCAAAACCATTATCGTTAACTAATTTATTTCTGCGACTTATATCATTTACAATTTCGATAGAAACTCTTTTTCTAATGTTTTCCATTGTCTTTCCAAACACCGAGTTGTTCATTAACTTGAAAAAAAATTTCTCAAATTCGGTTTTAGAAACAGTACGACGTTTCGTATTTAAGTCAATGTAATTTGCCATCCACCTCGACTGATTAAACTTTAGCACGCGATGGACTTTTCTCAGAATTAGTCCAGCATCTACTGCTTGTTTTAAATTTTTGCAATGCATAACGTAATTTCTTTTATTTAACAAATTTGGAACTAACTTATTAACAATCGAATTTTTTGCTGTTGTCGTTGCTCGTTGTTCAGGCGATAATAAACTATAATTAATCATCATTGACTCTGCACAAAACGGGTAATCGTTATGTAGATCATGTAACGAACTAGGATAATGTAGATCAACTTCAACAAAATATGAAATATCGGAAAAATCATGATTAATTTTTCTAGGTAAATCTTTTTCAGTTTCTTGAAGAAATTGATCTGGAGTTATCCAATGAAATCCACTACACGGCATTGGTTCCGACATCGCATATTCATACAAATTATTAGTGTCCTGATAAATAATATGATTAGATGGGAGATTTTTATCATAATTTTTCAGATATTTGTTATTAGCTACTGCATATTTTTTTGTTATAACGCTAATTCCGCCTCTGATACCTTTTTCAATGAAGTTAAACATATTGACATCTGTTAAGAGATCCAGTTCTATTTTGCTTGTTTTTAACAGAGCGTCCCAAGACAATCCTGTGGAGGAATAATACCAACAGGGGTCTAATCCATAATTTTTGTGATTAACTTGACGAAAACTCTCACAAACATCTCCTAGCAATAATATATCTGTTTTCAAATATAAATCGTGATAATCACCAAATGTGTTACAACTAAATTTATTCCAAATATCTTGTGCATATTTGTACTCGTCATCTGTGATGTTTTCATTTTTGAGTTGCGAGTAAAATTTATCTTTATCGGGAAGAGAAGTTTCATTAAATCTGCTCCAATCGTCGAGATACTCGTGCGGAAATATACCTTTTTTTGTCAAATTGATATAGTTTTCACCGAAGCAACTTTTTAAGTTAGCGAAACTACTGCAACCTTTAACAAGCTCATCTAATGATGCTGTCATAAATTGCAGACTGTCAATAAAACGTAATTTACCGAGCGTCACCGACATATACTTTTCAAAATTATTTGGAATACATTTTATTACGTTATTTAATTTTAGTTTAGCTTTAATATTTTCATCACCAAAAGCTTCTACAATGATACGACTGTCATAGCCACGAAAGTTATGTAAAACTACAGGAATAAAATCTGGAGCATGAAATTTTAAATTACAACTGTTATGAGCTGCTCCATGATATTGGCCGGTCAAATGGCAATGATCTCGCACCTTATCACAGACTCCGTTGGAGTCCACCAGTAACTTTTCACAAACATGACAATTAACTGCCTCATCGAAATCGAGTTGTTGTTTAGACGTTATTTTTCTCGGAGCTGTTTTAAATAATCTGTTAGAAATTTTATTAACTCCGTCTATTAAATTTTTTAATAGCCATACGGCAGGATTTTTACCTCTATATAACTTTATCGGAGTTGAAAATTTATCGTTAGCGCAACAAACTACTTTATAAGCTACTCCGCAAGGAATATGTTGTTGTATTTTTCTAGTACTTGATTTATTCGGATTATTTTCTGCTCCAACCACAGGAACGAGTAGATACTCGAAATCAGCGTAAATAACAAAAGGAATATTTAGTTTATGATCATAATTTTTAAATTTTAATATTTTTTCTTTTTCGCTAGGCGTAGTTATTCTTTGAACGTTGACACAGTATTTGAGATGCTCCTGCAGTATTTTATTGCTAGAAAAGCCATGCAGACATCTATAACAGAAATATTTTTTATTTTTATTTTTACTATACTGTCTGCCAACTAGGCCGTTAAAGTTTTTTATCCAACAATAATGTCCCTGATAAAATAATAAATTTATTGTATCTTGTGTAGCATTTTCTGAGATATATCTCGGGTAAACGTTTTCTCGCTCATCTAATCCGAAAACATTTACTGAGATACTGTTTTGTTTTTCAAATTTTGGTATATGATTTTCTGCTACTGGAAAAGTTATTCCTAAAAATTTAATTCGTCTTTCTATGGCAAATACTTTTCAATTCTGCCGGGGTGATCACACTGAGGATGTTTTGCAGAAAGAATAGACCATTGAAAACATTTGTCATCATTGTTTTTGACATTTATACAGCATTTTTTGTTTTTAATTTTTTGAGGGAGATCGACGTACAAACTACCGCGAAGCACGTTATATTTTGCTGTGTGAAATAAAACTTCTTTTATCATTTCAAATTTCCAACCTGATCCTGACGAAGTAAATTCTTCTAATTTTTTGTTTATTTCTTGATGTATTTCATCGGCGACCACGGCAATGTTTGTTCCAGTTAAATATTTTTTCTCGATTTAGCTGTTAAATATGGTTCCGAAATTTCGCTGTCAAAACTTTTTGTTTCAAAAATTACATCAAGTATATCATCAACTGCATGTAACTTTGATAAAATCGTATGATATTGGACTATAAGTTTGATACTTTTATGAGCCGCAAGTTCTTTTGATATAACTGGTTGTAAAAGATGAAATAAATTTGTGGAGCTAAAATTTGCTAAAATTTTTTGATCATCAAGTTTGTAACTATTATGGTAACCAGAAAATGCTGAAGCAATTTTTTCTGATTTGATAATGCTCTTTTTAGCAATATCTCGCAATTTTAACATTATATATATAGTAATATTTTATATTTAATTGAATTTTTTAAGATTCCTAATTAGAGATATGACAAACCTTATAGTATAATGACAGAAATTTTGAGATATATCGAAATGACAGCGGAAGAGCAAGAAACTTATCATGTACACCCAATGTACAACTTATACGCTGCAAATGCATTAGGTTCTGTTATTAATATAGAATCTAAAAAACCTGTTGGCATATCAACAAAAGCTGGTATGTTAATTTCAGTAAAAGGCGATAATACAGAAAGAATTAAAATGTTTAGAAACGATTTTATTTATACTTTGTTTTGCGACGATATTCCAGAAGGACAACGAGTATACAGAGTAAATGGCGCAGTTGCTGATTATAATATTGAAAATTTAGCATTACAAAATGAATTTCAACCTCATCCAGTATTTGATTCATATGAGACAAATGATAAGGGAATTATTAGACATATAAGAACAAAAAAAGTTATTGGAAGTTTAAAAAGAAATGGATATCTTGGTGTTAATGTGGGTGGAACAAAAACTAATTTTGTTCATTATCAATATCATCGTTTTGTGTTTGAAACTTATGACGGACTAATACCTAATGGTTTAGTTGTTGATCATAAAAATGGTATTAAAACAGATAATCATTTGGAAAATTTAGATTTAGTTACGCCAAAAGAAAACACAAGACGTGGAGCCGGTTTTGATGGTTCTAATTTTAAAAATCCAAAAGATCAGTTGTTTCAATAAATCTCGAAACTTATGAAGAAATAAAATTTGGATCAATAGTATCTGCGGCAAAATATCATAAAATTAATCCACGTGTAGTAAAATTTGTAGCTGATAATGTAACAAAATCAGCAACGTCAATGTTGACATTTGATAGATTTAGTTTTAAATACGATAATTAATGATATTTTCTATATCATTTCGAGTGAGACAATTATGACTAAATTCCATGACATCGTCGCGATTAAATCGTAATGTCATCATTTTATTTGTATTAAGTTTTATTTTGTCTGCTGCTGTTAATAAAAAATTTTCAGATTCGCCTAATGTTATCATGACATCAACAAAATAAAAACTATGTCCCAACAAACAATTTCGAATTGCCTCAGCTAATTCTTTGTGATTTAGTATATTAACTCTTTGATGATATTTTATTTCTCCGAATATCTTATTATTTATTAATTAGATAAAAGATTATTATGATAATGAACTTAATTGAGAGAATGCCTAAACTATATTCGGGAGATTTTGTTTCAGTTTCAAATTTTACATTAGAAAATATTACTAATGACAGATTCGCTGGTTATACTGAAAATGATATTTTGCATAACGATGACGACGAAGAAGATGATGTTGTTGTTAGTAAAAAAAATTTAAGCAGACCAACAACTGGACGATATGATGTTAAGTACCATATTGCTAAAAAAATAATAAAATTTAATTTTACTATCACAGAGCATCAAATATTTTGGCAGCTTATAAAACCCTTTTTAAACGTAAAAATAACTGGACAACAAAGAAATATAAAATACGATTTTATTTTTCTTAAAATATTTAATTTAATGCCAGTCGATGATGCAAGAAAATTACATTTAATTTCTCTGTGTAAACCAGTAAAACATAAATCCGTACTAATAAAATACGAAGAAATTTATAATAATATTATTCGATCGCAGTCGATAAAATCGACCGAGTTGGTACCCAGCTATTAAATTTATCGCTATATCCACGCCATTTGACTAAACTTTTGTTGCCGCGCTTTTAAATAACTTTTTCAATAATAAATATATCTTGTTCTGTTTTCTGAAGTTCTTGCTCGTAAAAACTGCCAGTTATAGGTTCACCTAATAAATCTTTCAACGAGTATGTAACTGGTATTGTTAAAATTATTTTATCAACAACAAATACTTCTTCGCTGCAATTATGAGTATATCCTTTTTCAAATGTTTTTTTGTCAAAGAAATTCTAACTTTATCACCAACTTTAAATTTATGTCTTCGGTACATATTTTCGTTTGCTAATATTGGATTTGCAATCGCGTCGTTTGGCGACATTTTACTTTTGCCTAGCGAAAAGGATCTGTGTTTCGTGTTATTATACTCTTCAACAATTTTTTGTAAATTGTCAATATATTTACTCGTATTTTTAGCTATCAAATATTTGTGAATTTTTTCGTTGAGCGTGCGATTAAATCTTTCAACGATGACGCTTTTTCCCTCATTTTCTGTAACATATTTTTCAATGTTTTTTTGCTCTAAAAACTGTTCAAAGTTTTTATTAAAAAATTCTGCTCCATGATCAGTCCAGATTCTATTTGGTTTTCTTTCTGTAGTTTTTATTATTTGTTTTAGCGCATCAGTCATCGATGTCCCTGTTTTATCCGAAACGGGTATACTAAACGCGTATTTGCTAAAAAACATCTACAACATTAAAAAGATATCTCTTTGGAGCGCCATCGGCGCCAATGTTAAATTGGGCTAGATTTGAGATATCAACTAAATCTATCGCCCAGATATCATCAACGGCATTTGCGACAACTTTACGTCGCGGAAACTTTTTTTTTAGGTCTGTGTAGCTCTGAGGCAAGATCATCATATAATTCTTTTTTACCGAGTCCTAATTTATATTTTGCTCCAATAAAACCCTGGACCAGCCTTCGGTCAACACGTTCTCGCATATTTACAGGTTTCATATCACGAAGTTCGTCTAACATTACTTTATCGCAGCTGTGTTTATTTTGTTCGCTGTCTGGAAGTTCAATATCTCTGTAGCAGATATCATGGCGCATTGCTATTGCATCAACTTGATTGTAAGGCTCTTGTCCTGGCAGCGGATTATCGTTTTCGTCAAGTTGTTTATCAAGAGGATTATAAGGTCCAGTATATTTATGGCCTGGCAATGTCCAACCGCCTTTTGGTTTTGGTAATTTGCCAATAAATTTATGTATATCTATACCTGTTCCAATTATTTCTCTGTTTTTACATTTCTGACAATATGTAACAATTTTATTTTGCTCGAGACATAAATCTCTATCACAATCGCACTCGCATGTCATTATTTATTTTATAACTGACAAATTTTTCAGATTTATAATAATATTGTTTCAGTCGTCTACTAAAATAATCTCCGGACAACCCGCTCCGGACAACTTTGTTTTTGGTAAAAACATACTTTTTCTTTTTAAACGGATTGAACAAATACTTTTCAGCATTATTCTATTATAATTTTTTTTCTTCTGTTTTTTCATCTTTTTTTTCTGTTTTAGTTTTACACTTAAGACAATATGTTGACATTGTATATCAGTGAGTTTAGATAAAATTTAATGCAATCTCATCATTAGCGTGAGAAGGTTGTTTGTCAAATTGCAAAATTCACTTTAAAAAATCTGGATTTTCGGTCATCTGTTTAATGAACATTACGCAATAGTATCCACAAGCAGAAGTTCCAACTGGTTGAATTTGATTAGACGAATAATTTATTATTTTTTTTACTCATATATTTTTTACTGAGTCACTTGGTGTAATTCCGAACGAGTCAAAATAATTATCAAAAACAGCTACCCAATGTGTGCCAGATCCGTCATTAAAATCTTGTATATTTATAACGCTCGAACCCAGCGTCTCTGGAATCGTCATAAGTTCATCTGTAGAATAAACTCCACTAATTTTTTTTACTTTTTTTAGTTTATCAAGTATATCAACATTACTTAACGCAGACTTCATCTCCTTGTTCCTGGCAACATTAGTCCTCGTCCTACTCCTAACAGATTTGGTAACAGACTTTCCGCCAATCCTGCTAGTAACGGGGCTATTGGAATAAATCCCCCTTTTCGCCTCGGTCGTGTCTTTTTTTCGTCGTCGTCTTTCTTTTTGCTGTTGTCTTTCTTGTTACTGTTTTTCGTTTTGGCATTATATATATCAGTCACATAAAATTAAACTCAGAAAATTACAAGTAATTTTCCTAATTTTGTTACCATCGACATTCATGCGAAAATTTTCTTTATACCACTGCCAGCAATACCACCGCAAACGATTCCATGACCTTCAACTGCCTTTTTCGTTGCGCCAGATACTGCTCCAGACGCTGCTGCTAATCCTAATGTACCTAACACTGGCAAAATTTTAGGTATTAATGTTCTGGCCATTACAGATAGTGCCGGACCAAAGAAACCACCTTGTTTTGCCATCGCAATTATTTGTGCAGCACTTAAATTTAAAACAAAAGGTTTTTTGCGGTCGTATTTATTTATTTGTTTTTTGGTTAACATTAATTTTGTTAAAGTACCTACAACACCTTTGGTGTTAGGGTTGACCTTTAATGATACTTGCCTTTTCTTTGCAACAGCAGCTGCTAATTTTTTAACTTGACCATCAGTTAAATATATTTCTTTTACAATATATTTTGTCATCTTCTATTAAAGTTACAGATTAAACTTGGACTGACATTTTACCACCAACAGAGTCAATTGTAACAAATCTATCGCTTATTACTAACGCATATACATAAAATGGTGCAGCTCCTAGTGTCCAAGTAATTTCAATATCAGCTGTGCTGTCTACAGCTCGCTCGCTATGTTTGCTAACATCGAAATAAAATATTGGATAAAGTGTACGAAATTCCTCTACTGATATCTGAGATCCATCTCCGACATCTTGATATTTTTGCAGTGCGTCGAGCAGGTACATGTAAGGTCGAGTAATATTTTTATTAGCGTCATCTGCAAAATTACATTCTATCGCTCGCTCCGGATATTGCTTTGAATTTATTCTAGCATATATTCGTCTAACATCAGCATTATCAAATATCGCATTATTTTGTTGTTGGTTGCCACGTCGAGCTTGTTGCTGGAATACAACAAATAATTGCCGTGGCTTTTGTTCACTTGATGCTGTTGTAACTCGCCATGTGTAGTCTGTGGTATTCGGAACTGCTGTTTGATATATTTTATGTTACTGAAAATAAATTCTGTTTGTGTGTTTTTGCAGCATATCATTTCATTCTGTTATTTTAGTGATAGACGGAGTTATTCTTGGCATCCATAGTGCAAGTTTGTTTATGACAAATTGTTCATCATCCCCACCAGATCGAAATAAACAATCATTTCGATCTGATCGATCTAAAATAAGCGTATGTTTAACTCCACGAAATACTTTATTATAGTCATTGCAAAAGCCAAATATTGTACTTAGTGGCAGCATCATTGTAATTTGACGTGATACTGCTGCAAGTGCCTTTCTCTTAGCATAACCTTCATTGTAACATTTATTTCTTACGCTAATTGCGTTATTAATAAGATTCAACATTGCAGTTCCATCATCAGCTAATCCTGGTGGTGTTATACCAAGATTATTACAAGCTGCAGTAAGTGAGACTCTTGTAGCGTCTACATTAGCGGCTGCATTTGGTGCGGCTATACCTAGCGCGGCTGCATTAGCGATAAGAAAATTTCTCACATTTGCGGCACTTGCAGAAGCATCAGCTCCAGCTGCAACTGCTGTCCTTAAGATAAATTCATTTATCACAGGAATTATTACACCAGCTCCAGTATCTTTAAACCACATCATATTAGTTGCAGTTGATTTGGAGTAATCATCGGAAAACGAAATAATATTTAATATTGTACTTGCAACTTGTAAGTGATTTGAAATATCTTCGACAGTTTGATTGACCAGCTGATATCGAGCACCTTTAAATAAACACCAACCATCATTTATAAGAGCTACTTCTGTTCCAGCATCAATTGCGGCAGGTGCGGCATGTGCGGCAGGTGCTGTCGTAATCCGGCCACGAACTTCCAACATTGCTTTATGAGGAAGCAGAAATACGTCCTCGTCTCTGGTATTAAATGTTCTGGGGCCAGCATTATTAGGCTCGTTAGAATTTTCATCGAGATATTCAACATATTCAAATTCTGTTACCGTGTCGTCTGCGTCATAAGTTTCTGCTAAATCGAGATAATTTTTAACAGACATTTTTTTTATTTATTAGGTTATACAAAATTTTGAGAGTGAAGCTATTTCGGTGTTGTTACTTTAGATATTAATTTTTGTATAATTTGTTCTCCTCGTGGTGATAAAAGATTTTTTTGTTGTTGTTATCATTGCGCGTTGAGTTTCTTTTGTTGGTGCGATTTCTGAAATAGCTTGTTTGATTGTCGATATACCGCCTTTTATTTTATCAGCTATTTCTTGTCCAACAGCAGTTCCAGCAGCAGATGCAGCTCCAGTTGCAAAAGCTTTTGATGCGTCAAGTGCAATTGGTGCAACTTTATGAGCTATTCCTGGAGCATTTTCTATAATTTTAACAAATATATTTCCCAAAAATCCTCCGACTATTTTTCTTCGATAAACTTTTTTTCTCTGTTTCATTATATCTGAGGTTGCATAATTTTATTGTTTTAGAAAATATGTCTACTATTGTTCTCGTAAGTGTAAATAATAAGTAACAACTTCATTATTAAGATCTAACTGTCTTCCAGATTGATCTGTCAATTGCATATTTACTTCTGTTATTTGATTTTCAACGTTTAACGGATAATAAATAACCTGACGTGGACTAATTTACATAAGAGATCCTGGTGGAACTTCTGGTGAAAAACTGTATATTGTTTGTCCTTTACTACCTAAGGCTGAGTAAGATCCAGATGCAATAGAGCAATTTACTAATATTGTGTTTACATCAGTTATATTGACTGGATTTTCACCGTCAAATGTAACAGGTTCTTTATGAGCAATATAATTACTATATTCGAATCCTATCCGTGGTTCGATATTTATCGCTGCAAGAAAAGTAACTATCATATCTTTTGATGTCATTTTAGCGCGTGACGTGTTATAATTTGGTGTTAGCTCAAAATTATCAGCTTTACCTTTATTTCTTGTTATAAGTTCTTTTATTGTTTTATTTAAATCAGTTATGTTATAAGCTGCTTGTGGAATTTTAAATTTTTTCCACGTGGAAATTGGTTGATCACTAACAGCAAATGTAAATTCATCGTTTACTGCAGTTTTTACATTAGCCATAGCATGCCAGCAAGTACAGGAAATTAGTCCAATTTCATATTGTTTTCCACGATCTAGTTCTATTGGCGGAATATACTTTACATAAAAATTTGCGCTATCTTTATCAGATTGACTAGAGTCTAGTAATAATGTTGCTGACATTTATTATTATATTTTTATAAAATTAAATCGCGGCGATTAAATCGCGATGTAAAGTTTCGTATTCGTCAGATGTTAATAAATTTTCCGATCTCAAATTATCAAGTATGTCAATAATTTCATTGTCAATTTCAGCACCAACATTTCCAGCTTCTTTTGATGATATCAATAACATTAATCTGCCAATCATTTCAGTAACTGATGAAAATATTCTAACTCCTTCTCCAGTTTTTTCAGCTAACCTTCTATCAAGTTCTTCATAATCATCAACCAATCGACTTAATTCGATTTGTCTTTCAGTAGGATCCATATCCTTTGAGACAACTGTATCAGCTTTCATACGTTTCTCAGCTAGATTTTTTGCCTCAGTAATCAAATTATGGTTAACATCTTCGTATCGGTTTTCTTTTATTCTACTAATAACTTTGATATAAAGATCAGCAATAATCCAACGTCGATATCTTTCAATACTGTTGTAGTAGTTTTCATTTTCTAGTTTTACATCGTCAAGATGTATCTTACTTTCTTCTTTTATTTGTTCTAGCTCTTTAATTTTTTTTTTCGGATTTGTAATCATTTTTTCTAACATCTCGTACTCTCACAGCTTTAAAACCATATTTTTCATTAAAATCTTTATACTCATAATCTGCTATTTTGCCATTTATATTTTCTAAAGCAGAGTCAAATCTTTCTTTGTCTTGCATATCTAATCCATGTTCTTTTCTCCATGCTTCTTTTTTAGCTTTTTCTTCAGCAAAAATATCCTCTAACATTTCTTCGGATTTTTTCATTTTTTTGTTCTAACCTTCTTTCAATCGGTCCAACTACTGCTGCTTCTGCTAATCTTTGTTCAAGTTCCAGTGGATTATTTATCAGCCGATCTATTTCAGCTTGTCTTGCAACAGGATTAGCTATATTTGCTGCAAGTTCCTCGGCTAATCTTATTCTCTCCGCATCAGATCTAGCAATAATTGTTCCAGCAGCCGCTTCTTGTTGTTCTTTGATTAATCCTACTAAACCTTTTTCTTGTCTTTTTTTAAGTTCTTCTAAAACTGGTCCAGTTTCAGGTTGTTTTCCAAGTAAAGCTTCATTAACTGGTTTGAGAACGGCTGCTGCTGTTTCTGCTGCAACCACTTGGCCACGTCGTGCTTGCTGTACTTGCTGCTTAAATTTTGCCTGAGATTGTGCAAGTGTTTTAGATTTTCCATATGTCTTCTGTACTTTGCTTGTCTTTCCATTAATTATATATTATTTTCTATAAAAATTATTGTAGATATTTTTCAATACAACATCAAAACATTTTACTCGTATCATTTGTTAATTTATCAAACAAAAAAAAAGTCATATTTATTTGAAGTTGCTTTATGATACAATTCAATAAATTTATCTTTTGTAACATCACCACATTGCTCGTTCGCGATATTTCTAACGTCAACATTGTCAAGCCCTGGAAATAATATAAAACAACCAGTATTTCGCCTAATAAATCTGTCAACATTTAAAAAACCTTGGGCAAGATAAATAGAATTACATTTTTTATTACGTGATAATGAAAAATATGATCTTATTTTATTCATTTCTTCTTTGTTTAGCGGAATATCATCAAAAACAACTATCTTGTGTTCGGACGAATCAAGTTGATTAACTGGGACAAGTTCTTCTGGTTGTTTGATAATAAAAAAATCTTCGCCAGCCTCAAGATCATCACGAAGTTTCTCATTATAATTGTTAAGTAGCTCGTACTTATCCTGTTGTGGATTAATTGTGTAAATATAAACGCGATCGTAGTTAAAATTATCTCCTAGAAGTAAATTCATAAACAAGTTTGTTCTTCCCGATCCAGTTCTTCAAACAATAAGATAATGACAATCTGGAAGTTCATTGTTATGTTTATGTTTCACCAACCTCTCTGTATCAAAGTTTAATATTGACGATTTTGCCAATATTGTTATACAATTTTATGTTATATAAAAAAAAATTGTCAGACGATAAATAAATAATGAGCTATTATACAAAATTTGGAACATTAGTAGGAGATTCATCAGCTGAAAGTACAACAATAACAGACGGTAAGGTTGATTTATCAGGCTATCGAAAAAAATCCGGCGACACAATGACGGGAAACTTGTTTATGTGAAATCAACGAGTACTAGAGTTAGAAACAGATTATCCACCAATAAGTGTCGTTAATACACAAGCTGTTAGTTATGCACAACTTAAATTAGTCGACAATAATAAACTATCATTGACAGGAGGAACTTTAAGCGGCAACTTAGATATGTCAGGGAAAAAAATTATAAAGTTAGAGACCTGGTATCACCAGCAAACTTAAATCAAACTCAAAAGGTAAGTTATTTGCAGTTGAAATATGTTGATGATAACAAACTTGATAAAATAGGTGGGACAGTTACAGGTAATAACAACATGTCAGGAAAAAAATTATAAATTTAGAGATTGTATATCCGCCAGAAAACTTAAATCAAACACAAGCTGTAAGTTATGCACAACTAAAATCTGTTGACGATAACAAGCTTAACAAAGCCGGTGATACAATGACAGGTGACCTGTCCATGTTAAATTCAAAAATAGCTGGATTACCTGTAACCGCACCATCTGATAACACTGATGCTATTAGTTATGTTCAATTAAAAGAAGAACTTAACCCATATTTTAAGAAATCCGGTGGACCGATGTCAGGAAATATAAACATGAAAGCCAACAAGATAATGACGAATTACGTTCCAGTTAACCCTAACGATCTGACAAATAAAGCGTATGTTGACAGTCTGTTTAGTAGTGTAAAACGAACCAAAAATAATGTTGGGTATATTCCAATATTGTTTAAGGCAACTGACAATCGAGTTGGGCTTGAAGGAAGCGCATCAGCCTATTATCCTGAAAATTATCCTCATTACGCTTTCTCTGACAGACATGAATGGACGACCAACGGAAAAATTGAAAATTTTTGGATCAAAATCAAATGTCCTACTGCAGTTGCTATTTGGCAATTTCATTTGCGAGGCCGATTAAATCCTAGCGTTGGTCAAATTTATAATTGGCGATTGGAAGGATCAAATGATGATATTAATTGGACAACATTGTATAGCACAACAGACACTTACATTTCAACAACACAATATTTTACAATTCCGACTGAAAACACTGCTAAGAAGTACTTGTATTTTCGAGTTTATGTTATTGCTGCTGAACGTCCGTTTCCAGGACTGACAGCATTTCAAAAATGCACACTCGATGATCAAATTTAATCTAATGCTATAAAATAATGTCAGAACCACCAATTATAACTGTTGCGAAAGAATTTTATGATAATATTTTTAACCCTAAAATAGATGTTGGAGCTGTTAATGACATAGCAAAAGAGTTACAAGGTTTGAAAAAACTTGGCATCGAATCATTTAACAAACTTATAGCGTCAGATTATGTTTATAATTTTATTCGCATTATGCATATGCGAGGACCACAACTGAGAAAAGCAATAGAAAACTTTGACATTATAAGCAGATACTGGCATCCTGATGATTGTCTAGAAGAACAAAAACAAGTTGAAATTATATTTTAAAAAAATATTACTAGAGCTTGATTGGTATAACATAGATTTTATAATAAAATCAGACTTAATAAAAGCACGAGTATATAGTGGAAGAACATTGGAAGAAAGACGAATAAATGAAAATCATACTCGTCTTGACAAACTAGCGGAAACTAAGAAAATAAAAATAAAAAGAAACAAAAATGTATATGATAGGTTTTCAAAACGATATATTTTTAAACATCTCGGTATGTACTACAAGGACAAGGAAACCTTGGTCAAAATCGTTACTATGACGTCAGACGCGGAGTTAATTATTAAAGTGTACGCAAAAGCAATTTTGCCAATGATACGTAAAAAAGACCGAGATTTTGATCCGATTATTGTTAACAAGTCTCTAAAGATAATCAAAACTTTAGACGATGAAATTAGTAAATTTAGTGATGATGAGCGAGAAAAGTTTTTTGAAGAAGTCAATCAAATAAAGTTGGAAGTAAAGTCTGATTCTTATTACGACATAAGTGAAGAAGATGATATTCCATTTCCATCATTACAGTACTCTAGAAAATTGTCACTACGAGATTATTACAACGAAATTAAAACAATATTCACAAAACCATATGAAAAATTAATGTTAAAAGTAGCTTCTGCTGTTGGCCTTCTCACAATTGAACTAGATGAGCTTAAAAAATTAATGTCAGCAAATTTCGTAGTCGCATATACAATTATCAGGCAACATCTTGTTCTCAACAATTTCACGTTAGATCAGTTGAGCTTAGTATTAGGGTATATTGATAAAACAGAAATCGATTACAGTAATTTGGTGAATAAAACAGATTTGTACGAAAGTGAAGTAGGAAATAGTTTTGATTCATACGCTTGGTTAAAGAAACAATATGTATTAACAGATGAACGATATAAAGATACTTCGTCAGATGTTTATGACAAATACAGAGAATTTATAGCTGATCCTAAAAATAATAAATTTGGTGAGTTTCTCGATTCGATTGCTGGTGCTAGAACTTTTGCTTTTGTGCAAAAAAAAATGCATAATGAAAAAACATATCATTGATTTTAAGCATATTTCAGAAGAAATTCCAAAACAAGATGTGGACGCTCTAATACAATATTACAGATATTATCATAAAAAACTTTGGTGCGTGAAAAAATGTTACAAATACTATAACAGAATACTTCGAGTGATATCATATTTACCACTGCTAATGACTAGCTCTGGTATAATTTCAAGTGGAGCATCATTAAATCCGTTTTTGTTAATAATATCTGGTGTCGGTGTTTCTCTTGCAACAGCATGTAAAAAAATTGAGCCTCGTCTTGCAACTAAAAACAACGCTTGTACAACAGCAAGTATCACCTTTAAAAAATTATTTGATCAAATACGATCTTATTTGCGTGGTATAAAATATGATATGGACGATTTAATACGAGAGTTTCGTATTATTGACAGTATGTTAACGGAGATTCTGCCAATGAGAGTCAGCAGATATGAAAAAGATTATCATAAAATATGGGTTACAACAGTAGATGTTTAATTTTGTACAGCTTTAGAAATATCGTTATCAAATAAAATATCAACCATATTGTCAATAAATGTCATCACATCATCTGCCCAACCTCTTATTTGTCATTTTCAATCGCGAATAACCATACTGATCCATATTTTGGTGATATATGGTAACCAACTTTTTTAATACAATCGCTTATTATTTTAGGTTTTATACCAGTATAGCTTGAGGCTGATTTGATTGAATTAAATCTCTTACAAAATTTGTTTGTCAGATCAAATCCAACATGTCGGATTGGATTATAATGATACATTATATATAATATTTCATTTGTTTAATATGAAAAAATCTATTGGTCTAGAATCCCCTTTGGGTTTCAAAATTTCATCATTTTTTGAGATAAGAGAGTGGTTTTTTGAGGGAGAGGGGGTCTCTGAGGTGGTGCAAAAATGTCATAATATATTTATTCTTGGGGTGAGGGTTTCTGACCTTAAACCCTCTTTGGAATAAAACCCTCGTCTATGAATACTACTCTTCAATCCTTGCTTTCTTGCTACCGTGCTACATATGTCGTTGCAACTAGTATAGAAATGAAGCTTAGAATGAAAGTTATCCAACAATATATAATATGTGTAGGTAGCTCAATAAATAACTATTATTGTGTCTGTCCGTGCGCCTCTAGAAACCTTTTCGTTGCCGCTAAATAACTAGTACAAGTCCTAATTAACCAACGATTTCAACGAATTTGATATCATTTTATATGTTTCTCAGCATTTTAAATCGATCTATGCCAATATAATTTCATAAAAATGAAAAATAAAAAAGTTGATATTTTTTACTATTGCTTAATCAGTTATCCTTGGCTTCACATTGTGTTTAAAATAATAACAAGTATAGAGCTACATCTGTTATTAATAAATGTCTTAGTGTTGTGAGTAATAGGGATGTTTATCATAAAAGTGCTTGGTGAACGACTCTAGTTATAACTACATAATAGTGCAACCATAGGACTAATTGAGCCCGCAGGCTAAATTACAACTAACAGTGAACACTTGTCACAAGCAATGTCGAACGACATACATACACGACAAATTGCCTCAGGCTTAATAAATAACCGATTTTTATAATTAGGAATTGGAGACTTAGGAATTATTTAGTTATAAACCTTATGTAAAATTTAATATATACTTCGCTTACAGTATGTAATCCTAGCTTGCTCTACCCTTGGCTTATTTTGTTGTTGCAACACAATTCGTTGAAAATATTAACAAGTATAGAGAGAAGTCTGTTATTAACTAATGTCTTAGTGTTGTGAGTAATACAGAGTTTTATCATATAAGTGTTTGGTGAACAGTGCAACACCAGCTATATTTTTTGGGTACTTCGGATCGGTCCCATCGCAAAATTTAAATAAATGGGCAATGATGCTATGCCCCAATATCAGAAGCTGAGCCATGCTAGCAGAAATCAGAAATGTCAATCTCGCACTGCAATATAACTATTTATTGTCACAGCGCATATACCCATAAATTACCGGTGTAGCCAAATTGTAAAACACACATGGCCCTAGGCATGGAATCCCTGACGCAGTGCTAATTTGACCATGTGTCAATTTTATATTAGTATTCCCATTGGTCAGTTGCTTGGACATTTTATTTTAATAAAATGTGTTAACCACGTGCATCTTCTACATATAAACCTTTGTAAAACGTTATTCTTTCCACTTTTCAATCGTAAATTCGCTAGAATATTACATTGAAGCATTCCAAAGCCTGTCTTTGCGACATACTATTTTCATACGCCATTGTGAAACTTCCAGAATTTGTCTGATAGAAATTTGCGCCAATATTCTGTAATCAGGATCAAGTGAAAATATTGACATTTCAGTGATCAAGCGAGAACATAATTGTGACGACAAATTTCCAACATCTTTCAAGTCTACGATCAAGTGAATTCCTATCATCGTATCGGTAAGTAGCATTTATCTTCATTTTATGTTTTTCATCTCTATATACCTATGTCAAAATATATATCTTTGTATTTTGTTTTTATAGTGTAAGTATAGTACTAGACCCCAGCTTCTCTACAGCTGATTATTTATACTGTAATCCGCCCTCTAAAAAGCCTATGGTAATACAATACCGCTTCTCTATAGCGAATTTTTGAACATTATTATACCACGGTCCGCTCTCCAGAAGCCATCAAATGCTCATTTATAACCAATCTGTAATCCGTATAATTTATCAACTGAAGTAATGTTTATGATTATGTATCTATTTTATTTCATTATACAGTTTATATTGCCTTTAATTTGATAATTCACGGTTAGCCTATAATAATATAGTAAAAGTTTAGCCTATATTAATATGAACGTATACTAACAGACTTTATCATCACACATAAAGCACAACGCCCCAATACCTTGTTTTAATCTTATTGGAACCAACCATCAGATTTTCCATAACTGATATTATTCTATATATATATTATGTAATCCGCCCTCTAAGAAGCCTCTAATATGATAGTTATGGGTTAGCCTATCATGTTTTTAAAATCTAATAAGGTTGATAACCAGCTCTCCAGAAGCCATCAAATGTTCATTTATAACCAATCTTTAATCCTCATAATTTATTAACAAAAGTAATGTTTATGATTATATATCTATTTTATTTCATTATGAAGTTTATAATACCTTTTATAATCCTTAGAGTTTAAAGACGACGCTTCTTCTATATTACCTTTAATCTGATAATTCACGGTTAGCCAATATTAATATAGTAAAGGTTTAGTCTATATTATTATGAAGTTATACTAACAGACTTTATCATTATCTCATAAAGCACCAAACCCCAATACCTTGATTTAATCCTCATGTTACCAACCGTCAGATTTTCCATATATTGTTCGATATATATTATGTAATCCTCCCTCTAAAAAGCCTCTAATATGATAGTTAAGGGTTAGCCTATCATGTTGTTATACTCTAGGAAGGATAATAACCGTCCGCTTCTCTACAGTGGATTGCGATCTATATTTATACTGTAATCCGCCCTATAAAAAGCCTATGTTAATATAATACAGCTTCTCTATAGCGAACTTTTGAACATTTTTATACAAAGGTCCGCTCTCCAGAAGCCATCAAATGCTCATTTATAACCAATCTTTAATCCTTATAATTCACTGGTCAAATACGCAGCCATGGATAATCGTCAAGGTAATGACAAAGGAAAGAAATCTCCTCGTGCAAGGAATGATATAACTATCCCATGAATGGAAGTTCCATCTAAAGTGATCTCTACCCAGACGAATGAGACATGGAGATCTGAAGAGATAGCTATAATTTATTCATTACATTTAATTTTATTAATTGTCCTTTATGTATCTCGACTCATAATTTCAATACAAAACTACAATATCCACTTCAATAATTTCAAATTATTAAAGTTGTGTCATAGTGTGTCTTGCAATTGTCCAAATATAATCTATACATATACCATATAATATCATATTTGTATCTTTAAAAATGATTTTAATTATCTTATTTTAATTCATAGTGCTATATTAACGATAATTATTTTTTATATATACAGTGATTAAATATTTAATATCCCAATACTAAGCCAAAGGTTATCCACTTGCCAGTAATCTGTGTATTTGTAACATGAACTTAAATTGCGTTTGGGTTTTCTTTATAGGTCAAGCCACAGATGTCAGCAGCGAGAATCAAAAGCTATGCTGAAGCAGTTTCCAGTGCACCTTCTTCAGCCATCTCCCGTCCAAGCCCTAACCCTAACCCAAGCCACATTTCCATTATTCCTAACATTAATACGACACTTTTAAGCAAACCTTTAAATACTAAGAAACAATTAAGTCAAATACGCGGAGTGAAATCTAAAATAGGTATTACTTATGCATTAACAAGTATTCAAAGATTAAGGAAACAAGTCAGGAAACCAACCAAAAACTTACCCGTGACCGCAACGTTTTCCTCAAATGTAATACCCTCGACATCCCCCATACTCTGTATTTCATCAAGCGAATCGAGTATTTCTTCTATCAAGATACTTCCCACACAATCGGAAGTATGTAAATCACCAAAATCGGTTGACACATTAATTAATTAAATACTCGATCCGTCATCTGAAGAACAACGTAGTAGGGTATGTTCTGACAACACTTCTATGACCACCTTGAAAAAACGAATTAGCTTTATTAAATCTAGCAAACCCGTTGAACAATTTAAAAAACCGTTCACAGAAGGAGATTCAGTGAAGGAGTGGTTAAACAAATATGTTTTCCCGCTCCAATCGCAAACACTCACAAATAATTCGTCGATGGACACCTTGGATCCAATAACGGATTTTCCTTCTAATAATGTTCCTAAAATACAATCAGTTGTGCCTGATAGGTTATCCGAAATTGGTAACTTAGGCACATCGCAACCATATCCATCTTTCCTACTCGAGGTAAGAAATACGAGTAGAAAAATTAAGTACGACAATGCTTGCCCGCGATGTTACCGACCGGTGACTCGCCTAATGGAGCATTTGTATCGCCAGTGTATGTCAAATCGAAAAGGGTATACAGATGAGGATCGCAAAAAAGTAGTAAAAGAGAATAAAGGCAGAAATGTATTTAGTAAGACTGCAGTGATCCGACAATCTGAACTAATGCAATCCCTGCAGTACACCGATTGTAAGTATGTTATTCAGATATTAAAGCGGTGCGGTATTTTGGTTAATCGCGACATAGGGGATCTCACTAACGTACTATCAGCGCCACCTTCGAAAGAAGAACGCGGCACACAAACGTCGCCACCTTCTCAAGAAGGATGGGGCACACAAACGTCGCCACCTTCGCAAGAAGGACGCGGCACACAAACGTCGCCAAATAAATCTCAAACTATATTTTCCCCAGCACCCAGTCCATCCATGGTGGAGCCGTTGTCAGCAGACGATGAAATCGAAGCATTGATGGTCGTTTCGCCAACCTCTACAATGCTGCAGCCTGACAAAGTATCAGGACAGGAACCGTTATCGTCACCATCCGTGATGATATACACAGAAAGTTCATCACCCGATGGAGATTCTGACGTAGATATATCAGAGTCTGTCAAGCAACCGGTTGTCGTACTAAAACGACTCCCGTTAAAAAGGAAACTTGATTTAACTGCTGATGACGTTGCTTCAGGTACGGTTCCAGAGAGGAAATGTAAGCCAGACTATTCATCGTCCGGTTCTACTATTTCTCTAAAACCTCAAGTGAATTATACAAAACCGATTAACGTTGAAATGTCCCAATTAGGTTTTTATCAAAAATTTGCAACTGAAAATTGTCCCGTATTAGAAAAATTTGATAAACATTTGGAACATACAATGTTTATCCCTAAAATTCTTTACCGTAATCAGATAGTTGCTAATGTAAACCGTATACTGTATCCGTTACATCCAGATTTCGAAAATCCCGATGCACTGGCCAATACGGAAGCAATTAAGGACTATTTTAGTTAGTTGCCATCTTCGTTAGTTGCCAGTACTAAGGGCAATTATATTAAATTCCTCGGAATGTTTCTTTCGTTCTGCTCACAATCAACCTCAATTCGTGAGCGTTATGTGAAATTGATTGAAGCGTTGCCTTCCATTAGGGAGTGCCTTGCCAGCATACGGGCCGGTTTGTCGAAGAAGACAAGCCGTAGGATGGCCGAGCGAAGAGGGTCTCAATTCCGTGGCGAACAGAAAACCGTTTCTATTGAAGATATTCTTCAAAGCCTTGAAGTCATGAGGAAACATTATATAAAGTTTCTTGAAAGTGGCGCATGCAATTCCGATGATAACTTAAAGTCAATTAACACATACTTTAACATGTTAATTACTTTAAAAAATGCCCACCGACCATCTGTATTTGGGAACATGACTTTGGAGGAGTTTGAGAAACCGGTTAAGATTGTCATGGACAACGGCGAAGTCAGATTTAACGTTGGCGTCGTTGAGCATAAAACTGCTACCACCCAATAGCTACTGTTTCTTTTACGGAAACAGAATACCAAGAAATAAAAAAATACATAGCTAATGTACGCATCAGATTTGTTACTAGACATTCTCCTTACAAAGTCTTTTATAAATCGGGATGGAAAGAAAATATATAACCTAACATCCGATCTCCTTAGAAGGCAGAACGATCTCGGACTCCTTCCTATAACAGCGACACAAACTCGACATGCGTACGAGACGAAGTCGTTCGAGGTGCTACAGCCTCAGCAGCGTCACGCTCATAATATAAATACAGCGAATGCTAACTATGTCGACATAACAGCTGACAATATCAAGGGCATGGTTTCAGCCATGTCGATATTGCAGAATCCGAGATCGTGGACGAGCCGGCCCGTACAACAGAGCGAAAGAACACCGCTGACGGTCACCGAACCAAAGACTGCTCCAGCACCATCAACCGCTCCTGCACCAGAAAGTGTCCCTGGTCCCGATAACGTTGTTGCACCAGAAAGTGTCCCTGGTCCCGATAACGTTGTTGCACCCTCCAATGTTGCTGCATCATCAGCTTCAGCACTGTTAGACAAGAAAGAAATTATTTATCGTTCTATAATGGACACAGTCACTGTCACCGTTGACATGGACATACCCACCACGAATACCTTTAAATATTCGGCAAGGAACATACAAGGAGCGTCGTCTTTAAACTCTAAGGATTATAAAAGGATTAGGGGATGATTGGAATACTAACGTACGTCCAAACGGTCACTGGAGGTAGTGCAATATTTCCCGCGCCTGCGACCAACCATTTCTGAGATTGTCAAACATCTCGAGAAGAAGGGTTGGCTCACCAAACAAACCATGCAGATGGTAGAGAAGACTTGGTGTCCTGTAACTGCAACATAAACACAGTCCGATGCTATGGAGCGAATAAAACCATCTCTTCGGAAGAAAATATCTTCACAAAAATGGCGCAGCTGTGTAATAAACGAAGGAGTACTTTGCTCCAAGCGTTTTATTATGAAAGGTGAACTAACGTGCGATTATCATGCAGATGTAATCTCGCACGAAGAAGGGATGCAGCGCTATGACGGATGCCTCGATGCGAAATATAGAGAACGCATGTTTTTCTTCGCGTATAGCGAAAAGAGATATTGTATTGATGACAATAAACTATGTAGTTGTCATCAACTGCCTTCCGATCGGCTTAAAGGAAGGAACCTTCAAAACTCTATACAGGAGCAAATGTTATCCCAAAGATTTTCATGACTGATAGCCGTCCCCACATAGTTTTCGAGGCTAAGCACGACATTGTTGCAGGACAAAAGTTATGCTTCGACTACGGTGCTCCCCTAGTTTGATGTAGCGGAGGTGGCGCTATACAAATATTCATGACTTTTAATATTAGAAAATCTAAAACAAAATATGTAAATTCTTTAAATAGTTAGCTTATAATCACTCCTAACTTAATTATTGCAGGAGGTTTAAAGTTTAAAATTAAAACAAAACATTAATATATATTTAATATAAGAGACATTCGCTTTGGTCGAATCCTTTGGGGACCTGTTTACACAGCAAAGCCGAATGTCTACTTTAACATTGATGTTCTTATTCATCCAGAAAAATAAATGTAGATTTGTAACACTTTATAAAACAATAGTATAAACAGCTTTTAATCACTCAAAATATAAACAATATACTGTTCATAATTAAACATAACATTATTTACAGTAAATATAAGAGACAGTCTCTTTGGTCGAATCCTTTGGGGACCTGTTTACACAGCAAAGCTTAAAGTCTCTTTTCAATAATGTTATCATTCAATTATTTTATAACAAATTTTAGGAATTTGAGTAAATCTTTAGATAGGGACAAAACTAAAAACTAAAACTTAGGTAGGTGGTTCACTATGGGAGACGGCTTCCTCGTAGCGTGAACCGGGCAACATCTAAATCTCTAATTTAGAATGGCAGGCAGTCTCCCGGTAATCAAATATACGTTACTAATATAATTATTTTAATAAATATAAGATTAACATATTTATTAATCATTTTAGCTTATGTCATAATATTAACATTTTCAGGCTTCATCATGGGCAGATCAAGAAAGTTCAATGGGAATCAACCCCAAAGGAGATGGGCAGTGAAGGCCAAATAAAGGGTAGCCGAACAACGCACCACTTCTTTAGAAAATAGGTCCCCTGCGGTATCGTCATCTGTAAGTAACCAGGATGACTGGCAACTGGTTCCTAACAAAGGAACAACACGACATGGACAGGTATTCCCTAATCGCTTTGTTTATAAAATGTAATATTTTGCTAAAGATACATTCATTTATATCCATATAATAAGATAATGACGATATTATGATAAAAGCCTACAATAAGTCTGTATTACTTGCACTAATATTTACCATATTGGATTATTTAAAAGTTCTTATATTTCATCTCTGCATCGTCAAACCTTGTTTTGTGATTGATTTTAGCAACAAATGTTAATAATGTAATTACCCACTATCATTATAAACCGTTTTTCTTTTGTAGATTCCATCACCAAAACAGGTCCATTTCATCCCAGCAAAGGAGGGAGGGAAATCGCCGTCTTCTACCGTTACGGGAGGGAAATCGCCGTATTCTACCGTTCCTGTATCGGATATTGCTAATAGGGCAGTAAAATCGCCCTCACTGGGCAAAGAAACTTATGCTAGCGTTACCGCTAGAACTCCGGAAAAGGGTAACATCCCCCCTCTCCCGTATTTACCAAGTACACTTTTGACCCCCCTACAGCCTCTCCCTCCCATCCAAACACCAAAAACAGACCTCGCGGCGCTTCCCAAAAAACACAAAGTCAAGGGGAAAACTTAGATGTTAACACAGATGAGGATTCGGAAATTGAAAGCCCAATTAAAGAAAAAACGTATTCAAAAAACGGCCACGGTATCAATGACAACAGGTGAGGAAAACCTGTCGATTAACCAAGCATCATGTTCAGTCATAGCCCCTAACCTTTCGGTTGTCCCTGATGCAATACTAGAAAATGCACCAACTTGTTCTGTGATGCCCGAACCTGAATCGATGATACCACAAAACCGTTATGTTGTCCCTGATGCAATAGATAATGCACCAACTAATGATGTGCTGCCTGAGGCAAACAAAATCTCCATAACAAACGAACAAACAAAACTTAGTGCCCAGCCTTCTGACACCATGCCTGCTGTGCTGCCTGATGCTGCTGCAGAGGTTCATACTACCTCTGACGCAGATAATGCATGCACTAACGTAAATAAATGTCCCAAACAAAAGCCAAAGAAGAAACCTATGCCCAAAAAAACCGAAATTACAAATACCACGAATAAATCGCCTCCTACTGCAGAGGTTCATACTACTTCTGACTCAGATAATGCACAGAATAATGTAAATCACGGTCCCAAATTAAAGAAAAAACACTCGCCCCAAAATATTGCAACTACAAATACCTCGAATAAAGCGCCTGCAAAGTCTCATGTTAGAACTAAAAATTATGGTGGAGTGTGTCCGCTCTGCTATAAGCAGGTTGCTCGTTTAAATCGTCATCTCTCCGATACGTGCTTGGGAAAGGGTTTCAATCAGACCCAGCGCCTCCAATTCTTCGCGCAGGAAAAAGCACGTCGACGGAAACTGCTTAATTCAGTAACCTTTGAATCGGAGCTGTATCGCGATTGTAAGATCGGCGACGACAACCAAGGTTATTTAAGCATTGAATATGTAATTGACCTATTGCAGACTAAGGGTAATTTAGTATGTCGCGATGTTAGCAACAAGACCGCGGCTATCGCACCAAAATTACCCATATCGCCATCTTCCGGACGGATAGGGTCAGAAAATAATACTAATACCGCGCCAGAACATGTTAGACGCGAATCATCGCCAGTTCCTGGACCATCAGGAATAACAACACAGAGATGTATACAGCCAATGTTCGATAATAACGAAGACGAATCTCAAAGTTTTGAGATGACGTTCATCGAAGACCAAGGTGACGTACGAGAACCAATTGTGACGTTGACCAAAAACTAGTAGAAAAGGCAACTAGTAGTAAAGAGGCAACTGTCTACCGCATCTGATGATAGTGACAATTTGCCGCTGGCCAAAACGAAGAACATCATTGTTTCTCGTCAGGTTAATTATACTAAAGAAGTTAATGTTAACATGCATAAACTTGGTCTTTACCAAACATTTGATTTGCATAATTGTCCGGCACTGACTAAATTTAAACAATACATGTCTGATAGTTTAAACTTATCCAATCAATCATATATAAATCAGGTAGTTGCGAATGTCAATCGAATCCTTTGCTTTCTCCACCCGAGCGGCGAGAAATTGGAATCGCTTTGCGATACTAGCCGTCTTCGGTTATATTTCTCCACGCTGCCTAGGGAAATGTCGACCAGCAGCAAAGTGAATTATATCAAATCCTTAAAAATGTTTCTCGTGTTCTGCGAAAAGACACCAGAAATTATATTGAAACACAAGTCTTTAATCGATGATTTGGTCGTCATTAACGATACCCTCACTAAAAGCAGGTCTGATATCCATTGTACAAGGGATGACCGTATTGCTGACGGAACTGTTAATAGCACAGTAAGCAGCGAAAACCCTCAGACATTGAAACGTAAGGCTGATGACTGTACATCAGGTACAGTAGCCAGCGATAACACCGAAAGCCCGGAGACAAAAAAGAGGAAAGTTGAGGATTCCTCCGTATCTAAAGTATTGTCTCCCAAAAAATTGATTAAATCAATATATCCATCCATTTGTTCAAAATTGGATCTCTCTGCCTACAAGGACGTGCCGACAGTCGATAAAGTCCGACAAGTTACCAGTCAAACGCATCCCGGTCTAACGTTGGATAAACAATCCTTAAAACTAATACGTGACCGTTTTAATTACGACCGTAATGTATTAAGAGTCGCTGAGGTCATTGCCGCTTTCCCACGTGTTCGTCCCACCGAATCACAAGTGAACGACTTTTTACGAGAGAAAGGATGGTACAAGAAGCGGACACTACAAGATGTGCAAAAACAGTGAACTCCCGCTGATCGACGAGGTACGTCCAGACTACGACAGATCGAGGCTGAAAACAAATGGATGGAATGTATCGCCAAGCAAAATTGGCAATTGTGCGTCGTTCGTTCCGCTGACGACAAAACAATTGGAAAATCTGTTTTCGCCAAAGAGGATATAAAGCAAGGAGAAGTTGTATGCGACTGTCATGGCGATTTGATATCGCACGAGGAAGGTATGCGTCGCTATAACACATATCCTGACGAGATCAATCACTATATGATGTTTTTTGAATTTAAAGGTACAAAATATTGCATAGACGGCAATAAAGCGTGCTCTTGTCACAACTTTTCCAAGGATCAAACTAAGGGAAGGTTGGTGAATCACTCAAAGACTAACCCTAATCTGTTTCCGAAGCCGCACCTGCTGGGAAATCTGCCTCGCGTATTATTACACGCGAAAGTAGATATTCCGTTAGGAACAGAATTAAGATTTGATTATGGTGTGGCTAAAGACCGTTTGTCTCGGGAAGATGGCGAGAATTCATTTCTTGAAAAATAAATTTTGAATTAAAGAAAAAATTAACGCGACTAAGATATATAAAATCAATAATATTCAATGGATATTAATCTCAAAATAAGCCCAAAAATTATATAAGCGATTCAATATAAGAGACATTCGCTTTGGTCGAATCGTTCGGGGACCTGTTTGCACAGCAAAGTTGAATGTCTACTTCAATTTATAAAATTGAGAAATTATTTACATGTTTAGTATTCATTCTTTTAAAATACAATTTTTCAATGTCCTTTATTGATAAATCATAACATAAATTTACTTAATTTAATATAAGTGACATTAGCTTTGGTCGAATCCTTTGGGGACCTGTTTACACAGCAAATCAAAATATCTACTTAAAATTATTTAATTAGGATCCATATCGATAACAAGTTATATAAAATAGGGTAATCCTTTAGATAGGGTCAAAAATAAAAAATAAAACTTAGATAGGTCGTTCACTAGGGGAGACGGCTTCCACGTAGCGTGAACCGGGCAACGTTCTAAGTTCTAATTTAGAACGGCTGACAGTCTCCCTTTTTTTTTATTAAAGTTTTATACATATACATAATATTTTCGATCTGATTACATATTTATTGGAAACAAAAATACATATTAGTACATGTTTTTTAACTACTAGCAAATTATCACAGCTATATATTTGCAGTTATGGATAAACAAACAGGTAAATCCATCATGAAGTCTACAGCGAATACCACCAAAAAGAATCTGACCGGGTCCAGCCAATCCAGGGAGACCCGAATGAAGACCCCCCAAAAGAGATGGATGGGTTCACCTCGCACCCGAAAGGGATCTGCCTCTGGGAGCGTCACAGAGATAAAATCATCGTCAGGCACCTTTTTTGTCACTACGGACGTAAGCGTTCTGTGGAAGACCCCGCAAAAGAGAGTCAAATCTTCGTCTGGCACTTTTTATGTCACTGCCAACTACTAGCCTCCTCCAGTCCAATGTTCCGGATGGAGTTAAGGCGATAATAATCAGTCATGATACATAATATATAATCAGTCATGATACATTTCATTATTACATTTATTTTAATAGTGTAAAATGATTCTTAATCTGACTAAGAACTTATATATATCACTCTACACATCCATTTTTCATGTACAATTGTTCAATGTTTCAGATATTAATAATGAAATTAGAAGAATATAATTTGTTACATTGATATATGATTTTGACATTTTAAATAAATTATAAAACAATTTGAAATTTTTATTTATTTGCCTATATATACACATTCATACATACATTCATACATACATACATACATACATACATACATACAAATATACATACATGCATACATACATCCATACGTACATGCATACGTACATACATACATACATACATACATACAAACTAACATACATACATACAAACATACATATATGCATACATTCAAACAAACATACATGCATACATACAAACATACATACATGCATACGTACGTGCATATGTCCGTGCATACTTACGCGTATACGTACATACATGCATACATACATACATACATGCATACATACATACATACAACTGATTTCCAGATTCTCCCCAGCTGATTTTTGTTTATATACATAAATCCGCCCTCCAAGAAGCCAATACATACATACCGAAATCCGCTTTCCAAGAAGCCTACACATACCTACGTACATGCATACATGCATACATGCACACGTTACACAAGCGTTATGTACATATTACATGAATAATAACCCTATAAAAATGATTGCCAACTCCTCCCCACATACATGCATACATACACACATACATACATACATACATACATACAAATATACATACATGCATACATACATCCATACGTACATGCATACGTACATACATACATACATACATACATACATACATACATATATTCATACATACATACATACATACATACATACATAGATACATACATACATACATACATGCATACATACATAAATACATACACCTACACAAGCGCCGTCGGCCGATACCAAGCTTGTCTCTATCGCCCACGGCGTTCGGCGGTTATTCAAGGTCATCCGTAACCCTAACCCTAACACTATTCCTAACAAAGGTGATTATCTTCACCGTACGGACGATCGG
This sequence comes from Megalonaias nervosa, assembly GCA_016617855.1. Classification (NCBI taxonomy): domain Eukaryota; kingdom Metazoa; phylum Mollusca; class Bivalvia; order Unionida; family Unionidae; genus Megalonaias; species Megalonaias nervosa. The sequence continues at coordinate 34,441 of JAECUM010010647.1, forward strand.
ACAATGCGATTGTCATGGGGTTTTCACTGCTAGATGCGACTCTTCAAGGCCGATCTCCTGACATATGGTATGTCGCAATACACTAAAGCGTCTACGAGAAAAATCGAATTATTCCTTTTGTCGCGCCTTAGCGACATTGCCCTGAACAAGTTCCTTTTCTGCGTCGCACGGACGAACGGACAAGGCGAATTAAGTCTGGCTGGCTGACACCGTCGGACGTGCCTTCTCAAGACCAATCTGTTGGTATCTTGCATTTCAAAACGGGTCGAATAGTCTTGGAGAAAAGTCCATTTAAGCCAACGTCACATTTGTATGACTCAGCGTGGCTGAAAATGGTTTTATGCACCTGACAGACGAACGGATGTTTTTATGATTCCTAAACTGCGTATAGTTATCATATTAATATAGAAATGTAGCTTAGATTTCAAGCTTTGCAACAGTATATAAATTGTCTAGTTGTTTTAATATTTACATGTTCGTTTTTATTTCCGTTGCGCTAGTACTTTTAGGAAAAAAATTTGCGACTTTACGTATTTTCACATCCAAGCCATCTGACTCTACGCACGTGTATCTTGCTCCTAAATTACATATACTTATGATTATAGTATAGAAATGTAGCTTAGATTTCAAGCTTTGCAACAGTATATAAATTCTCTAGGTATTTTAATAATTACTTGTTCGTTCTTATGTTTGTCGCAATACAAATTTTCGGTTAAACTTTAGCGACTTTACGTATTTTCACATCCAAGCCATCTGACTCTATGCACGTTTGCTTGCTTCTGAATTACATATTGTTATCATATTAATATAGAAATGTAGCTTAGATTTCAAGATTTGCAACAGTATATAAATTGTCTAGGTATTTTAATAATTACTTGTTCGTTCTTATGTTTTTTGCAATACAAATTTTCGGTTATAATTTTGCGACATTACGTATTTTCACATCCAAGCCATCTGACTCTAAGCACGATTTTCTTGCTCCTAAATTACATATAGTTATGTATCTAATATAGAAATGTAACTTAGATTTCAAGCTTTGCAACAGTATGCAAATTGTCTAGTTGTTTTAATATTTACTGGTTCATTTTTATATCCGTTGCGCTAGTACTTTTAGGAAATAAATCTGACTTTACCGATGTCGACATACAAATGATCTGAAACTACATATGTTATTCTGGCTCCTAAACTGCATATAGTTATGATATTGGTATCGAAATGTAGCTTAGATTTCAAGCTTTGCAACCGTATGTAAATTGTCTAGGCATTTTAATAATTACTTGTTCGTTTTTATGTTTGTTGTAATACAAATTTTAGGTTAAAATTTTCCGACTTTACGTATATTCATATCCAAGCCATTTGACTCTACGCACGTTTTTCTTGCTCCTAAGTTACATATAGTTATGTTTCTAATATAGAAATTTAGCTTAGATTTCAAGCTTTGCAACAGTGTATAAATTGTCTAGGTATTATAATAATTATTTGTTCGTTCTTATGTTTGCTGCAATACAAATGTTAGATTAAAATTTTCCGACATTACGTATTTTCCCATCCAAGCCATGTCACTCTACATATGTTCTTCTTTCTCCTAAATTACATAAAGTTATGTTTTTAGTATAGAAATGTAGCTTAGATTTCAAGACTACTACCACTACTACTCATTTTACTACTACTACTTCTGCTACTTCTATCACCACTTCTACTAACAATAATACTACCATTACTTCAACAACTACTACTACTACTAATAATAATTCTACTGGTAGTACTCCTACTACTACTTCTACACCTACTACTTCTACCAACACTACTTCTACTACTGCTACTACTTCTACTACAACTACTACTACTACTACGACTACTACTACTACTCTACTAACAATAATACTACCACTACTTCAACTACTTCTACTACTACTACTAATTCTACTGGTAGTACTCCTACTACTACTTCTACACCTACTACTTCTACCACTTCTACCAAAACTACTTCTACTACTGCTACTACTTCTACTACAACTACTACTACTACTACGACTACTACTACTACTTCAACTGCCACTACTACTGCATCTACTACTATCACCAATACTTCCGCTACTGCTACTACTACTATTTCTTCTTGTTCTACTATTACTTGTGCTACTACATTTATTACTACTCTTGTACTACCAATACTACTACTTCAACTAATACTACTATTTCTGATGCGTCTACTTCTAGTGCTACAAATTCTACTACTTCTACTGCTACTTCTACGACTTCTACTACTAATACTACTTTTACTACTACTCCTTATACCGTCTACTTCTTCTACTACTACTACTTCTAATAATTCTACTTCTTCTACTTATACAACATCTACCATATCTAGTTCTACTACCTTTACTATTTCCACTACAGCCTCTCCTACTACCGCTCCTAATTCTACTGCTACTACTTCAAATATTTCTTCTACTACTATTAGTATTTCTACTGCTACTACCTCTAAAACTACTGCTTCTACTACTACCACTTCTACTATTGATACTTCTATACATTGTAATACTACTTCTACTACTACTACTGCTTCTAATGCTACTACTACATTTACTAACGTTACAACTTCAACCACTACTCATTCTACTACTGCTTCTAGTACTTCTACTACTGCTATTTCTACTACATCTATTACAACTACTTCTACTACTACAACGACTATTCTACTAATACTTGTACAACTGCTACTTCTACTACTAATAATTCCACTACTACTACTACTTCCACTACTACTACTTCTACTGCTACCACTGGTTAATATACTACTACTACTTCTACTGCTTCTAATATTTCAACTACTACTCTTCCTACCACTTCTGCTACTACTACTTCTGCTAATATTCTTACTATTACTTCTACTGATTCTGCTACCACTACTTCCACTACTACTACTACTACTTCTACTACTGTTTCTACTACTACTACTACTACTACTACTACTAATACTGCTACTACTACTTCTACTACTACTTTTGTTGCTACTACATCAACTGCTACTGCCTCTACTACTATTAATACTACTTCTACTACTACCACTACTACTAATTTTACCATTACTTCTGCTACTTCTATCACTACTACTTCTACTACCAATAATACAACCACTACTTCAACTACTTCAACTACTTCTACTAATTCTACTAGTACTACTTCTACTACTACTTCTACACCTACTACTTCTACCACTTCTACTAATACTACTTCTACTACTGCTTCTACCACAACTACTACTACTACAACTGCTACTACTACTTCAACTACCACTACTATTTCATCTACAACTACCACTAATACTTCCACTACTCCAAATCGCCCTTCCCGTTCGTCTGCAATCTCCAGGGGAGTGACTTTTCAACTTTTCGAGGAACTACTACTACTAATACTGCTACTAATACGACTTCTTCTGTTTCTAATGCTTCTTCTACTACTACTGCCTCTACTACTACTAGTACTACTTCTACAACTTCATCTACAACTACTTCTACTATTTCTATCATCATACTACTGGTACTACTACTAATACCTCTACTACTACTACTACCTCTATTTCTAGAACTCCTACTACTACTGTTTATATTAATACTACTGCTACTTTTGCTAGTACCACAACCTCTACTACTACTTCTGCTACACCTACTATTATTACTACTACTAAGACCACTACTACAAATTCTACCACTAGCACAACTTCAACAAATACTTCTACTATTACTACGATTTCTACTCATGCTACTACTACTTCTACTAGTAATACTACTACTACCACTACTCATTTTACTACTACTACTTCTGCTACATCTATCACTACCTCTACTAACAATAATACTACCACTACTTCAACTACTTCTACTACTACTACTAATTCTACTGGTACTACTCCTACTACTACTTCTACACCTACTACTTCTACCACATCTACCAACACTACTTCTACTACTGCTACTACTTCTACTACAACTACTACTACTACGACTGCTACTACTACTTCAACTGCCACTACTACTGCATCTACTACTACCACCAATACTTCCGCTACTGCTACTACTACTATTTCTTCTTGTTCTACTATTACTTGTGCTACTACATTTATTACTACCCTTGTACTACCAACACTACTACTTCAACTAATACTACTATTTCTGATGCGTCTACTTCTAGTGCTACAAATTCTACTACTTCTACTGCTACTTCTACGACTTCTACTACTAATACTACTTTTACTACTACTCCTTATACCGTCTACTTCTTCTACTACTACTACTTCTAATAATTCTACTTCTTCTACTTATACAACATCTACCATATCTAGTTCTACTACCTTTACTATTTCCACTACATCCTGTACTACTACCTCTCCTAATTCTACTGCTACTACTTCAAGTATTTCTTCTACTACTATTAGTATTTCTACTGCTACTACTTCTACAACTACTGCTTCTACTACTACCACTTCTACTATTGATACTTCTACACATTGTAATACTACTTCCACTACTACTACTGCTTCTAATGCTACTACTACATTTACTAATGCTACAACTTCAACCATTACTACTCGTTCTACTACTGCTTCTAGTACTTGTGCTACTGCTATTTCTACTACATCTATTACAACTACTTCTACTACTACAACGACTATTCTACTAATACTTGTACTACTACTACTTCTACTACTAATAATTCCACTACTACTACTACTTCCACTACTACTACTTCTACTGCTACCACTGGTTAATATACTACTACTACTTCTACTGCTTCTAATATTTCAACTACTACTCTTCCTACCACTTCTGCTACTACTACTTCTGCTAATATTCTTACTATTACTTCTACTGATTTTGCTACCACTACTTCCACTACTACTACTACTACTACTATTTCTACTACTACTACTAATACTAATACTAATACTGCTACTACTACTTCTACTACTACTTTTGTTACTACTACATCAACTGCTACTGCCTCTACTACTATTAGTACTACTTCTACTACTTCAACTACAACTACTTCTACTATTTCTATCATCATACTACTGCTACTACTACTAATACCTCTACTACAACTACTTCTACCACTAGAACTCCCACTACTAGTGTTTATATCAATACTACTGCTACTTTTACTACTACTACAACTCCTACTACTACTTCTGCTACTTCAGCTATTACTACTACTACTTCTTCTACCACTACCACAACTTCAACAACTACTTCTACTACTAGGACGACTTCTACTCATCCTACTACTACTTCTATTAATAATACTACTACCACTACTGCTAATTTTACTATTACTTCTGCTACTTGTATCACTACTATTTCTACTACCAATAATACAACCACTACTTCAACTACTTCTACTAATTCTACTAGTACTACTTCTACTACTACTTCTACACCTACTACTTCTACCACTTCCAATAATACTACTTCTACTGCTACTACTACTTCTACTACAACTACTACTACTACAACTGCTACTACTACTTCAACTACCACTACTACTACATCTACAACTACCACTAATACTTCCACTACTCCAAATCGCCCTGTCCGTTCGTCTGCAATCTCCAGGGGAGTGACTTTTCAACTTTTCGAGGAACTAGTACTACTAATAATGCTACTACTACTACTTTTTCTGTTACTACTACTTCTTCTACTACTACTGCCTCTACTACTACTAATACTACTTCTACATCTTCATCTGCAACTACTTCTACTATTTCTATCATCATACTATTGGTACTACTCATAATACCTCTACTACTACTACTACCTCTATTTCTAGAACTCCTACTACTACTGCTTATATTAATACTACTGCTACTTTTGCTAGTACTACAACTCCTACTACTACTTCTGCTACACCTACTATTATTACTACTACTAATACCACTACTACAAATTCTACCACTAGCACAACTTCAACAAATGCTTCTACTATTACTACGATTTCTAAACATGCTACTACTACTTCTACTAATAATACTACTACCACTACTACTCATTTTACTACTACTACTTCTGCTGCTTCTATCACTACTTCTACTACCAATAATACTACCACTACTTCAACTACTTCTACTACTACTACTAATTCTACTGGTAGTACTCCTACTACTACTTCTACACCTACTACTTCTACCAACACTACTTCTACTACTGCTACTACTTCTACTACAACTACTACTACTACGACTGCTACTATTACTTCAACTGCCACTACTACTGCATCTACTACTACCACCAATACCTCCACTACTGCTACTACTACTATTTCTTCTTGTTCTACTACTACTTGTGCTACTACATTTATTACTACTCTTGTACTTCCAATACTACTACTTCAACTAATACTACTATTTCTCTTGCGTCTACTTCTCGTGCTAGAAATTCTACTACTTCTACTGCTAATTCAACAACTTTTACTGCTAATACTACTTCTACTACTACTCCTTATACCAATCCTTCCTACGTCTACTTCTACTACTCCTACTTGAACTATTTCTAGATCTACTACCTTTATTATTTCCACTACAACCTCTATTACTACCACTCCTAATTCTACTGCAACTACTTGAAATGTTTCTTCTACTACTATTAGTATTTCTACTGCTACTACTTCTACAACTACTATTTCTAGTACTATCACTTCTACTATTGACACTTCAATACATTGTAATACTACTTCTACTACTACTGCCTCTACTACTACTAGCACTACTTCTACTACTTCATCTACAACTACTTCTACTATTTCAATCATCATACTGTTGGTACTATTACTAATACCTCTACTACTACTACTACTACTACCTCTATTTCTAGAACTCCTACTACTACTGCTTATATTAATACTACTGCTACGTTTGCTAGTACTACAACTCCTACTACTACTTCTGCTACACCTACTATTACTACTACTACTAATACCACTACTACAAATTCTACCACTAGCACAACTTCAACAAATACTTCTACTATTACTGCGATTTCTGCTCATGCTACTACTACTTCTACTAATAATACTACTACCACTGGGGCCCCGAGTGGACGAGTGGTCTAAAGCGCTCTCCGTTTTATGACAATATTTTTAACCCAGAAAAATATGTTAAGGACGTATCATTAGCGGCACGTGTGATAAATACTATGACAAATTTTATACTTCCAATGATAAATTCTCCATTGTTAGAAGGAGAAAAAAATTGTGCTCGTGTTATACATATGCGAAGACCACAACTGAGAGAAGCATTAGGAAACTTTGATATTATAAGCGGATACTGTCATCCTGATGATTGTCTGGAAGAACAAAAACAAGTTGAAATCCTGTTAAAAAAAAAAAATATTGCTCGAGCTTGATTCTGGAAATATAAATTTGATAATGCTATCAGGTTTATTAAAAGCACGAGTAACGCAGGTGGAAAAAAAAATGAACGATACCTATGATCGTCTCGATAAACTATCAGAATCTAGGATAATAGGAATAAAAAGAAACAGGAAGTTATATAGTAGTTTTTCAAAACGAAACATTTTTAAGCATCTCGGTATGTACTACCACGATAAAGAAACCTTAATTAAAATCGTTACTATGACACCAGACATAGAGTTACTTATTAAAGCGTACTCAAACGCAATTTTGCCAATGATACGTAAAAAAGACCCAGAATTTGAGCCGATTATTGTTGATAAGTCTCTAAAAATAATCAAAGATTTTAACGATGAAATTAGTGATCTTAACGATATTGAGCGAGAAAAGTTTTTTGATAAAGTCAATCAAACAAATTTGGAAGTAAAAATTGATTCTTATTACAACATAAGTGAAGAAGATGATATTCCATTTCCATCACTCCAGCGCTCTAAACAATTGTTATTACGAAATTATTACAATGAAGTCGAGAAAATACTCACAAAACCGTATGAAAAATTAATGTTAAAAGTAGCTTCTGCTATTGGTCTGATAACAATTGAATTAAAATCACTCAAAAAATTAATGCTAGCAAATTTTGTTGTCGCATATGCAATTATCAGACAACATCTTGTTCTCAAAAATTTCACGTTAGATCAAATAAGTTCGGTTTTAGGGTATATTGATAAAACAGAAAGCGATTACAATAATTTAGTGAATGAAACAGATTTGTATGAACGTGAAGTAGGAAATACTTTTGACTCATACGACTGGTTAAAGATAACAGATGCACGATATAAGGATACTTCGTCAGATGTTTATGACAAATACATAATTTTTATAGCTGATCCTAACAATAATAAATTTCGTGATTTTCTTGATTCAGTTGCTGGTACCAGAACTTTTGTCTTTGTATAAAATATTGTATAATGAAAAAACATATCATCGATTTCAATCACATATCAGAAGAAATTCCAAAACAAGATGTTGAAGCACTATTACAATATTACAAATTTTATCATAAAAACCTCTGGTGTGTAAAAGAATGTTATAAATACTACCGTAGAATACTTCGAGTAATATCATATTTACCATTGTTAATGACTAGCTCTGGTATAATCTCAAGTGGAGCATTATTAAATTCATTTTTGTTAATAATATCTGGTGTCGGTGTCTCTCTTTCAACACTTGTAAAAAAAATTGAACCCAAACTTGAAACAAAAAAAATTCTTGTAAAATAGCAAGTATCACCTACAAAAAATTACTTGATCAGATACGATCTTACTTGCGAGGTGTAAAATATGACATGGACGATTTAATACGCGAGTTTCGTATTATTGACAGTATGTTAACAGATATCCTACCAATGAGAGTCAGCAGGTATGAAAAAGATTATCATAAAATATGGTTACAACAGTAGATGTTTAGAAAAAATCTAGAGGTCTCCAATTTTTGTAGAGGGGTGGGGGTCTCTGGTCCAGAATCCGTTTTTGGTTTAGGATCAGCCTATTACTATACTGAAAAAGTAAAAAAAAAAAATATTTTATCACTAAAAAAGTTAATCCAGCAGGTCCTTAGAGTTCTGGTCCAGAATCCGCATTTGGTTTAAGATCAGCCTATTAGTTTACTACTTAA
>JAECUM010010648.1:0-31952 GCA_016617855.1 Megalonaias nervosa
TTGCCAAATGGTACATCAATTTTTTCAGCTGAAATCAGAGCAATAGACCTTGCATTGCAATATATTGAAAGCAAGCGTATCTTAAATAGCATCATCTTCTCCGATTCACTATCAGTACTTCAGTCACTACATAATAGAAAACTGGACAATCCATTATTAGCTAATGTTCTCCTGAAACATACTGAGCTGAGTACCTCCCACAATATAGTATACTGTTGGTTACCCAGCCATATTGGAATTAAAGGTAATGACAAAGCAGACCGCGCTGCTAAAATGGCTCTATCAATAGAACCATCTGATTTTAATACACCGTATACGGATTTTATACGTAGTATCAAAGAATGTTTACGTCAGAAATGGCAGGCATCATGGAATGATGCCGTGAATAACAAACTTCATGCCATCAAGCCAACCCTAGGAGAATGGACACCTTCCTACAGAGCCGTCCGTAGGGAGGAGGTAGTCGTTGCAAGAATTCGAATCGGCCATACTTATTTAACCCACTCCTATATACTAAAAGGAGAAGACCCCACCAGAGTGCATATCTTGCAATGAACCATTCACTGTTAAGCACTTTATGTTGGAGTGTTTCGACCTCCAACCTACGCGTAATCATTATTACAATGTGCATGACATTAGGGAGCTCTTTGATACAGTTAGCATTTCTTATATTATAGACTTCCTGAAGGAAGTAAATATTTATCATAAGTTATAGCTTTTATGCTATCACCTTGAACAGTTTTATGTGCTATATATACCGTCGCTAGATTTTAATTACCTTTCATCTGTTTTCGTTGTCATATATCATTTGCACTCCCCGTTGATCGGGAAATTTTATTTATCACCGTTACCATTTTATCGTTTTACCTTCAACTGTTTGGTTTCGTATCGCTGGTCGATACGTAATCTTTTACCACTTATAAATAATGAAGGATGTAACCTTTTGCGTGGCGCTAAATAGCCTCATAGTGCTGGTGCGCCGTTAAAAAATTCAATCAATCAATCAATCATTTGCACTCCCCGTTGATCTGGAATCTTTATTTATCACCGTTACTATTTTATCGTTTTACCTTCAACTGTTTGGTTTCGTATCGCTGGTCGATACGTAATCTTTTACCACTTTTAAATAATGAAAGATATAACCTTTTGTATGGCGCTAAATAGCCTCATAGTGCTGGTGCGCCGTAAAAAATTCAATCAACCAACCAACCAACCTACGGTTAGCATCGTTGACACGTCTTTTACATTCTTCAGAAGCTTACCAAACGTTTTAGTCAGTGCGTTCTTAATTTTTATTTTAATTCGTTTGATGGTTGGAATAATTGTTCAAATTTATTGTATTTTTATTAGGGCACTATTTTTATGTCGTAGACTTTATTTAATATTGTTTGCTTGAACAATATTCATTGTTGCCTTAACATTTGTTGTAGAATCAGTCTTATCGTATTTTCAGTTGTTAATTTGGATGTATTTATTTATTCAAGTTATTTGTTGTTGTTGTTAGCAAGTGTGCAATACAATTCTTCTGCTGAAACATTAATTTGAGATTATATTGAATTCAGAGAAGGACAATTTAGATTATATTCTTTTGACACATCAAAAAACATTCAGCACATCGTCACAATCCAGTTTCTTGGCACATTATCAGGTTCGAGACTACAGGCACATCAACTACTCATTGTAGATGACACTTTATTCTAAAATACCACTGTTATTGAATTGGAACTTCATATATTTGGACCTGTGATTGAACTATTAAGACTATTTGTGGTTTTCTTCTCAACACTGTAAATTCTGTTTAAATTTTCACATTGTATTCTACGGATATTAATTATTTTTTCAATTGTACAAAACTTGTTGATTTTCGCTCTTTTCTGTTACTTAGTTTAAGATCTTGGAGTGATAATAATATTGACCGAGTACTATATTTCAGCTGCATATAATGTATGCAGAGCGAGAGAAGCAGACATAGAGATGCATATTTGCTGTACCTACGTAACTTTATATACGATATTTGCTTGGAATAATGTGTTTATCGATGCATGATAGAGAGACAGGAGTATAGCTGACATTGTCTGATACACATGGCAGATGTAGGCACACAGCTGTTCCATTAGTATTAATGTACACCGCTCTTACATTCTTTCTGGACATCTATAAGTTTGTTATGTATATTTAATTTGTATTGTTTGTTGTCTTTTCTGAATGAGTATATGTTCTCTGATTCTATATTCTGTACTTGACTTTTTGACCCAAAACAAGTTAGTAGTCCCCCCCCCCCTGCGGGTCCGGGGTTGTAGAATTGGCCCGCCGTGCCTCGCTACGTGTCGTAAGAGGCGACTAAGTAGAGGCAACCTGTTTGCCGTGGGTTGCGACCCGTGTCGGAGGAGGAAAGGATCCTGGTAGTTGAGCAGAGGCTTTCCGATGCAATACACTACTTTGGCCTCTACTTCTTCTAGACGGGTGGTCGGGATGGGCCCGGTCTCGACAAATCGGCTGGTCACGCCGAGCCCTAGGAGGTCTTTATTTACTCGCTCACTTTCTTTATCTTTCTCGTTGTATCTCTCTTGATACCACCGTTGCCCCTACATTCTATCCCTTTAACTTTCCCTTTTCCAAGTCTTAGAAGACTTCCTAGAAGGCGGTGGCTCAACGGGTCAATTGGGAGGTAATTTTACCGACTGAGTATGTCTTATGGGATGAATCAGGAGGTGAATTTACCTACTGAGTATAACATCTGTGTATCCCTGACACTTGAAAAGTGTCCCCTTGTTGGGCTCCTTGGTGGGCGGGGAGCACGGGTGCTGAATTTTAAATCCACCAACATGGATATTTCCAAAAAAAATCAACTCAAGCGTACCAAAACTGGATCTGACTCAGATGACGAACCATGTGGTGTGGATTCATTTCCACGCTTCATGGTTATACAGTCTAAAGATGCCACAAAACCGCTTAATGTACTCTCTCCGTTTGTGATCGAGAAAACAATTATGGGACTGATTGGAACACCAAAAGGTGTTAAAAAGTTAAAATCGGGCTGCCTACTTGTCGAGTGTGAGCGACGAGGTCAAGCAGAAAACCTCAAGAAAATGACAACATTTTTCGATATTCCAGTGACCTCGTTCGCCCACACAACACTCAATTCGTCCAAAGGCGTGATTCGCTGTCGTGACTTGGCTGGAGTCAGCGACACGGATATCATTGAAGGGATGAAAAACGAAGGTGTCACTGCAGTCCGTAGAATACGTATTAAACGTAACAACAACCTGCAGGACACCAACACCATTATACTCACCTTCAACAAGCCAACAGTACCCAGAGTGGTCAAAGTTGGCTTTCTGCAAGTGAAGGTTGATGTGTACATACCAAATCCACTTCGATGTTATAAGTGTCAGAAATATGGTCATCATGAAGACCGCTGCTCAAGAAGCCAAATATGTGGCCGATGCGGAGATCACTCTCACCAGGAATCTGAATGTAGAGCCACTCCGCATTGTGTCAACTGTGGAAAGGAGCACCACGCCAATTCCAAGGATTGTGATACCTGGAAACAGGAGAAGGAAATACAGAGGGTTAAATATACATCCAACATTCCCTATCCAGAGGCCAGAAAGCTTGTACAGGCAAAAACATCTCTTCCTGGCCCATCCTTCTCCACTGTAGTGAAGAACAATCCCAAGGCAACGAAGGACGCTCAAACGCAGACAGATGCACCCGAGTCAACATCAAGCACTAACACCCCCCATTACCAAGCACAAAGAACCACGGCATCTACCCAAACAACATTCAATAATACTCAACAACAGAAATCACCAAAGAACAAAAACAGATCACAAGGAAATGGGCAGCAAAAGGGGTCAGAAGACCCCATCAAACTCTATAACAGGTTTGGGGACATTGAGAGCATGGATGCAGAAGATACTGCTCCATGTTCTCAAAGTAGCTCCAGACCTAACAAAAAAATCATCCCCCGTACTTCCTCCGTAGAAATAACCATACAGATTCTCTCCGCGAAAAGTCTAACCTAGCTCCAAAATCTCCAGTCTAAACTTATAATGAAAGAACACGATCATACAATGGAATTGTCGAGGACTTAAAGCCAATTACAATGATATTCTCCTGCTTTTAAACGAATATGATCCTGCAATACTATGCCTTCAGGAAATCTTTTTAAAAGATACTGACAACATCACACTTAAAAACTACCCCCTGTTTAACACCTACTTACAGAACGTTGACAGGGCCTCGGGAGGGGTTTCTATTGCTGTGAACAATAGAGCCCCACATAGCGTCATCCCTTTAAACACAAATTTGCAAGCCATTGCTGTGAGTGTCACTCTACATCGAGTGATCACATTTTGTTCTATTTATATACCACCAAACACCAACTTATTACCAAACGAACTAGACACGCTTGTTCAACAACATCCTGCACCATTTGTTTTACTCGGTGATTTTAATGCCCATAATATTTTATGGGGATCAAATTACATAAGCGACAGGGGCAAAAGGGTCGAAGATTTTATTACTAGACACGACTTGTGTCTATTTAATACCAAATCTCCGACGTACTTGCACCCAGGAACTGGTACATACACATGTATTGACTTGACAATTTGTTCTCCTTCACTGCTTTTGGATTATAATTGGAAGGTCGCTGATGACCTTCACAGCAGTGATCACTTTCCAATCTCTCTTAACAACACCAACGTTACAATTGATGACACGATTCCACAGTGGAATTTAAAGAAAGCTGACTGGACTAAGTTTGAAACACTTTGTACAGCTAAAGTTAACAGGAATACCGTCCTAAACGATATTGATCCTATTCGACAATTTACATCCGTCTTAATTGAGATTGCAGAAGAATCTATCCCTAAGTCCTCGCCGAATTGTAAAAGAACCCAAAAACCGTGGTTCACTAAAGAATGTAAAGAAGCCATTAGACAACGCCGAGAAGCACTGAAAAAATTCAATAATCGTCCAACGCCCGAAAACTTAACTCAGTACCGTATTGTTCGGGCCAAAGCTCGCCGCATAATTAAAGAAAGTAAACGAGCATCATGGGAAAAATATGTTTCAACCTTAAACTCTCGTTCCTCAATAAAGAAAGTTTGGGACACGATCCGCAAAATAAATGGGAAGGGAAAATACAATTCATTCCGACATCTGAAGCTAAATAATAACAATTTCAATACCAAACAAGAAATAGCTAATGTACTTGCTGATTGTTTCTCCAAAAATTCCTCATCGTCAATTATTCAGAAGCTTTCCGAAGATTGAAAGATCATAAAGAAAAAACACGGTTGAAATTCACATCGAAGAACTCAGAGAGCTATAACCAACCGTTTTCATTGTCGGAGCTTATGGAATCTTTGAATAAGGCCCATGATACATCTGCTGGGCCTGACCATATACATTACCAGTTTTTGAAACACCTTCCAGAACCATCCTTAACAGTTCTTCTGGAAATCTTCAATGATTTATGGATTACTGGTAATGTACCAAAAATTTGGAAAGAAGCAACAGTAATACCAATTCCCAAACCAGGCAAAGATAGCGCAGATCCTAGCAACTATAGACCTATATCATTAACTAGCTGCGTATGCAAAACAATGGAACGAATGATCAATTCTCGGCTTGTATGGTATTTGGAAACCAACAATTTAATATCTCCTTTCCAAAGTGGCTTTCGTTATGGTCGTAGTACCAATGATCATCTGGTTAGACTGGAAACATTTATTCGCGACGCTTTTATCAAGAAGGAACACTTAGTAGCGGTTTTCTTTGATCTGGAAAAGGCCTATGACACAACGTGGAAGTACGGAATACTAAATGACCTGCACGATCTGGGTCTAAAAGGCCGACTGCCCTCGTTCATATCAAACTTCCTCTCAGACAGGGAATTCAAGGTACGAGTGGGCTCCACCCTCTCTGATATGCACGATCAAGAGATGGGTGTGCCCCAGGGCAGTATTTTATCGGTGACGCTTTTCAACATAAAAATTAATAGCATCACCAAGTGTCTGATTCCCGGTGTGGATTGCTCCCTATATGTTGACGACTTTTTAATATGTTACCGATCCAAGCACATGCATACAATTGAAAGACAATTACAGCAAAATATCAACAAGATTCAAAATTGGGCCAATACTAACGGTTTCAAATTCTCGAAATCAAAAACTGTATGTATGCATTTCTGTCAGCTACGAAGACATCATGATGGACCTAAACTCACGCTGGACGGAACACCTATTCCAGTTGTTGAGGAAGCAAAATTCTTAGGTATTATCTTCGACAGAAAACTGACCTTTATTCCACACCTGAAGAATTTGAAAGCTAAATGCTTGAAGTCTCTAGACTTACTTAAAGTAATAGCGCACACTGACTGGGGTGCTGATAGGAAAGTCATACTCAGTTTATACAGAACATTTATTCGCTCGAAACTAGACTATGGTTGCGTTGTCTATGGTTCAGCTAGGAAGTCCTATTTGAAGATGCTAGACCCAATTCATCATCAGGGAATAAGACTTGCCTTGGGAGCATTTAAGACATCCCCGTGTGAAAGCCTACTCGTTGAAGCGAACGAACCACCTTTACCACAACGTAGAGAAATACTTTCTGCACAGTATGCTCTCAAATTAAGCTCAAACCCTCTGAACCCTGCTTTTTCGGCTGTTTTTGAACCCAAATATAAAACCTTATATGACAATAAACCAAACGTCATACCTACCTTTGGCATTAGAATATTACCATGCCTTGACAGTACCAAAATTGATCTTTCAAAAATTCTGAAAACGACCGTCTCCGAAACACCTCCCTGGCTACTTCAACAACCAAAGGTACTTTTCACATTACACGATGGAAAAAATCGGAGACAAACCCTTCCATCTTCCACAACTCTTACCATGAACTAATCGCCCAATTTGAAAATTATACAAGAATATATACTGATGGATCAAAAGATGAGGAAAAGGCTGCTGGAGCCTTCGTTAGTGGAAAACACACAACAAAAGTCCGCTTGCCAAATGGTGCATCAATTTTTTCAGCTGAAATCAGAGCAATAGGCCTTGCATTGCAATATATTGAAAGCAAGCGTATTTTAAATAGCATCATCTTCTCCGATTCACTATCAGTACTTCAGTCACTACATAATAAAAAACTGGAGAATCCATTATTAGCTAATGTTCTCCTGAAACATACTGAGCTGAGTACCTCACACAATATAGTATACTGTTGGTTACCCAGCCATATTGGAATTAAAGGTAATGACAAAGCAGACCGCGCTGCTAAAATGGCTCTATCACTAGAACCATCTCACTTTAATACACCGTATACGGATTTTATACGTAGTATCAAAGAATGTTTACGTCAGAAATGGCAGGCATCATGGAATGATGCCGTGAATAACAAACTTCATGCCATCAAGC
Source organism: Megalonaias nervosa (assembly GCA_016617855.1). Lineage (NCBI taxonomy): Eukaryota > Metazoa > Mollusca > Bivalvia > Unionida > Unionidae > Megalonaias > Megalonaias nervosa. The sequence continues at coordinate 7,431 of JAECUM010010648.1, forward strand.
CAACCCTAGGAGAATGGACTCCATCCTACAGAGCCGTCCGTAGGGAGGAGGTAGTCATTGCAAGAATTCGAATTGGTCATACTTATGTAACCCACTCCTACATACTAAAAGGAAAGACCTACCAGAGTGCGTATCTTGCAATGAACCATTCACCGTTAAGCACTTTATGTTGGAGTGTTTCGACCTCCAACCTACGCGTAATCATTATTACAATGTGCATGACATTAGGGAGCTCTTTGATACAGTTAGCGTTTCTTATATTATAGACTTCCTGAAGGAAGTAAATATTTATCATAAGCTATAGCTTGTATGCTATCACCTTGAACAGTTTTATGTGCTATATATACCGTCGGTAGATTTTAATTACCTTTCATCTGTTTTCGTTGTCATACATCATTTGCACTCCCCGTTGATCGGGAAACTATTTATTTATAACCGTTACCATTTTATCTTTTTACCTTCAACTGTTTGGTTTCGCATCGCTGGTCGATACTAAACCTTTTACCACTTTTACATGATGAAAGATATAACCTTTTGTATGGCGCTAAATAGCCTCATAGTGCTGGTGCGCCGTAAAAATTCAACTAACCAACCAACCAACTTATTACCAAACGAATTAGACACGCTTGTTCAACAGCTTAACGCATCATTTGTTTTACTCGGTGATTTTAATGCCCATAACATTTTATGGGGATCAGACTACATAAGCGACAGGGGCAAAAAGGTTGAAGATTTCATTACTAGACACGACTTGTGTCTATTTAATACCAAATCTCCGACGTACTTGCACCCAGGAACTGGTACATACACATGTATCGACTTGACAATTTGTTCTCCTTCAATACTTTTGGATTATAATTGGAAGGTCGCTGATGACCTTCACAGCAGTAATCACTTTCCAATCTCTCTTAAGAATACCAACGTTACAATTGATAACACGATTCCACAGTGGAATTTAAAGAAAGCTGACTGGGCTAAATTTGAAACACTTTGTACAGCTAGACTTAATAGGAATACCGTCCTAAACGATATTGATCCTATTCGACAATTTACATCCGTCTTAATTGAGATTGCAGAAGAATCCATTCCTAAGTCCTCGCCGAATTGTAAAAGAACCCCAAAAACATGGTTCACTAAAGAATGTAAAGAAGCCATTAGACAACGCCGAGAAGCACTGAAAAAATTTAATAATCGTCCAACGCCCGAAAATTTAACTCAGTACCGTATTGTTCGGGCCAAAGCTCGCCGCATAATTAAAGAAAGTAAACGAGCATCATGGAAAAAATATGTTTCAACTTTAAACTCTCGTTCCTAAATAAAAAACGTTTGGGACACGATCCGCAAAATAAATGGAAAGGGAAAATACAATTCATTCCGACATGTGAAGCTAAATAACAACAATTTCAATACCAAACATGAAATAGCTAATTTACTTGCTGATTGTTTCTCCAAAAATTCCTCATCGTCTAATTATTCAGAAGCTTTCCAAAGATTAAAAGCTCAAAAGGAAAAAACACGGTTGAAATTCACATCGAAGAACTCAAAGTTATAACCAACCGTTTTCATTGTCGGAGCTTATGGAATCTTTGAATAAGGCCCATGGTACATCCGCTGGGCCTGACCATATACATTACCAGTTTTTGAAACATCTTCCAGAACCATCCTTCACAGTTCTTCTAGAAATCTTCAATGATTTATGGATTACTGGTAATGTACCAAAAATTTGGAAAGAAGCAACCGTAATACCAATTCCCAAACCAAGCAAAGATAGCGCAGATCCTAGCAACTATAGACCTATATCATTAACTAGCTGCGTATGCAAAACAATGGAACGAATGATCAATTCTCAGCTTGTATGGGATTTGGAAAGCAACAATTTAATATCTCCTTTCCAAAGTGGCTTTCGTTATAGTCGTAGTACCAATGATCCTCTGGTTACACTGGAAACATTTATTCGCGACGCTTTCTTCAAGAGCGAACAATTAGTAACGGTTTTCTTTGATTTGGGAAAGGCCTATAACACAACGTGGAAGTACGGAATACAAAATGACCTGCACGATCTGGGCCTAAAAGGCCGACTGTCCTCTTTCATATGAAACTTCCTCTCAGACAGGGAATTCAAGGTACGAGTGGGCTGTACCCTCTCTGATATGCACGATCAAGAGATGGGTGTGCCCCAGAACAGTATTTTATCCGTGACGCTTTTCAACATACAAATTAATAGCATCACCAAATGTCTGACTTCTGGTGTTGATTGCTCCCTATATGTTGATGACTTTTTAATATGTTACCGATCCAAGCACATGCATACAATTGAAAGACAACTACAGCAAAATATCAACAAGATTCAAAATTGGGCCAATACTAACGGTTTCAAATTCCCGAAATTAAAAACTGTATGCATGCATTTCTGTCAGTTACGAAGACATCATGATCGACCTAAACTCACGCTGGACGGAACACCTATTCCAGTTGTTGAGGAAAGAAAATTTATAGGTACTATCTTCGACAGAAAACTGACTTTTATTCCACACCTGAAGAATTTGAAAGCTAAATGCTTGAAGTCTCTAGATTTACTTAAGGTTGTAGCGCACACTGACTTGGGTGCTGATAGGAAAGTTATAATCACTTTATACAGAACATTTATTCGCTCGAAACTAGACTATGGTTGCGTTGTCTATGGTTCAGCCAGGAAGTCCTATTTGAAGATGCTTGACCCAATTCATCATCAGGGAAAAAGACTTCCTTTGGGAGCTTTTAAGACATCCCCGTGTGAAAGCCTACTCGTTGAAGTGAACGAACCACCTTTATCACAACTTAGAGATATGCTTTCCGCACAGTATGCTCTCAAATTAAGATGAAACCCTCTGAACCCTGCTTTTTCGGCTGTTTTTGAACCCAAATTATAAAACCTTATATGACAATAAACCAAACGTCATACCTACCTTTGGCATTAGAATATTACCATGCCTTGATAGTACCAAAATTGATCTTTCAAAAGTTCAGAAAACGTCCGTCTCCAAAGCACCTCCCTGGCTACTTCAGCAACCAAAAGTACTTTTCACATTACACGATGGAAAAAAATCGGAGACAAACCCTTCTATCTTCCACAACTCTTACCATGAACTCCTCACCGAATTTGAAAATTATATAAGAATATATACTGAAGGATCAAAAGATGAGGAAAAGGCTGCTGCAGCCTTCGTTAGTGGAAAACACACAACAAACGTTCGCTTGCCAAATGGTACATCAATTTTCTCAGCCGAAATCAGAGCAATAGACCTTGTATTGCAATGTATTGAAAGCAAGCGTATTTTAAATAGCATCATCTTCTCCGATTCACTGTCAGTACTTCAGTCACTACATAATGGAAAACTGGAGAATCCATTATTAGCGAATATTCTTCTTAAACGTACTGCGCTGAGTACCTCCCACAATATAGTATACTGTTGGTTACCCAGCCATACTGGAATTAAAGGTAATGACAAAGTAGACCGCGCTGCTGAAATGGCCGTATCACGGGAACCATCTAATTTTAAAACACCGTATAACGATTTTAAACGTAGTATCAAAGAATGTTTACGTCAGAAATGGCAGGCATCATGGAATGATGCCGTGAATAACAAACTTCATGCCATCAAGCCAACCCTAGGAGAATGGACTCCATCCTACAGAGCCGTCCGTAGGGAGTAGGTAGTCATTGCAAGAATTCGAATTGGTCATACTTATTTAACCCACTCGTACATACTAAAAGGAGAAGACCCACCAGAGTGCTTATCTTGCAATGAACCATTCACCGTTAGGCACTTTATGCTGATTTCGTTGTCATACATCATTTGCAGTCCCTGTTGATCGGGAAACTTTATTTATTTATCACCGTTACCATTTCATCGTTTTACCTTTAACTGTTTGGTTTCGTATCGCTAGTCGATACGAAACCTTTTATCACTTTTAAATGACGAAAGATATAACCTTTTGCATGGCGCTAAATAGGCACATAGTGCTGGTACGCCGTAAAAATTCAACCAACCAACCAACCAATCATTCCTGCCTTATGATACGTTGCAGAATCAGTCCTACCGTGTGTTCAGTTGCTAATTGATTTGCCTTTATTTATTCAAACTATTATTCATTGGAATTACCAAGTCCTCATTACTATCATTCGGGTCAAACATTAATTTGAAATTATTGTTATTTCGGAGAGTTACATTTAGGATTATATTATTGTGATCTATGAAAAAACGGTTACAAGGGCGCCACAATCCAAATGTCTGGTACATGATCACGTTAGCAAGTGCTGGCACATCAGCCCATTCAATATCGGAATTTATTTGAATTAGCACTGGAAGTGAATTGGAACTTCATACATGTGGACTTGGGATAGAACGTTTAGTACTATTGGGATCTAATTCACAATGCTGTCAGTTCTTCTTAAATTTTCACTTTGTATTCTGGAGAAAAAGCCATTTGTTGAATTTTACAAAAATTTGTGGGTTTTCGCTTTTCATCTGTTATTTAGTGTAAGACCATGGAATCATTAACATTCATGATCAATTAATATAGCTCAACTGCTTCTGATCAAAGTGGAGAGAGAGAGAGAGAGAGAGAGAGAGAGAGAGAGAGAGAGAGAGAGAGAGAGAGAGAGAGAGATTTCAAATGCCTGTGATTAATGTAATTAATACCGTATATATTCTCATTGGTCCAGTGGATTATTGCAGTTATGGAAATTCCACGAACAACGAATGACTTTGTGGAAAACAATTGCCATTGTTTTGGGATCAATTTAAATGATAAAAGTTATGCTAATATTGGTAAGATTTATTTCGTGTCCTCAAAGATGCAATAAATGGCAATGGTATTAGAAATCACGAATCAAGTATATAAACTTATATCTTCTAAACATCAAGTGTACAAATGTTTTCGATTTTGTGCGATATTTATAACGTCTATAAAGTCAACAGCAACCTCTAGGTCACAAATGTACTCCATGCACGTTACGAGTTTCTTATTATGGTATATTTGCGGTTGCTACATCGGTTTTGGAAAAAATGCTTTGATGTCTACTTTTCACTAGGATTGGTATAAACTGCTGTTGATAATACCGATGGCTCCTCTGACTGGCTGAGTGGCGTATCACTCGGCTGTACATCTTTTACGTTTTCAGATGATTCTGATTGGCTGGCTTCAACGTTATTACTATTTCCAGCTGGTGATGCCATTGTTGACAATTGTTCTGCTCCCTCAGCGGGAGGACTCATTGGTGGATCAGTCTGTTCTGCTGCCTCGACCTTTTCAGTTGTATCTGCTTCAGGATCATGAATAGTTTCAGAGGGTGATGCCGCTGTGGCCAGGTTATTATTATCTTCAACTACAGTAGGTACCGGGTTGCTATAGGTCACTGAGATAGTTCCTTTAATGAAAATGAAAAGGAATTATGTTATACGTTTCTGAAAGCGGCACGAAAACTAATACAACTGATTTTGAGTACAATTTAAATGCAATTCATGTTTATTGGAATAGACTTGCATTAAGGAGAATATATATAAGTTATAACACCGCAATGCAATGATGATTACATGGAAATAATAAAACTGCTAACGACGAAACGTAAAATTAGGTATGTCTCGATTTAATAGCGCATGGAGAAGAATATATTGTACCTTCCAGAGAACACGCTATCTTACGTTCGTTGTACATGTTTTCCAACTATTTAGGAAATAATTCTACTCACCGATAGCAATTGCAACTAACTCCAAGGTTATGGTATTCGTCAACATCTTGCATGTGTTTCACGTATATGTCTGTGGATCGAAAGGCAATGAATAACAGTTAATGCATGATACAAAACTGACATGTTTAGCGTATCTCTTTTATTGACATATGTAATATTTACTCTTTAGTTCATGTTGACTACAGATCTGCATAGAACTTGTTTTTGTAATCAATTTTGTTCATTCTTCTTCAGTCAGTCATCAATAAAACAAGTTTGTAGGGACTAAGATATCAGTGATTAAATTAGCAATGGAATTTACAGGATAAAGTTCAAAAATAGGAAGATAATTTTCAGGATGACGAAAGAATTGAAAATAGCAAACAACCCGTAGGCAGGGAAAAGTAACGTGCTGGTGACTTTCACATCATTTCAGAAGTTTGAAAACTTTCTCACCTTTTGTAATGGCTGTTAAGAACCTTGGATACTTTCTCACATTTGTAATTCCACTTACTTTGCACGTGTGGGTAGTATTTTTTTTTATGTTGTGGCAACGTACCCATCAACTACTAACATCAGTTCTTCAAAAGTTCACATTTAGTTTTTGCTTAGCATGTTATATAGAGCGTAAATTCCTATATGAAGAAAATCGCTAATTGTTCAATATATTGTGTTTGGCACCAATTACGAATAATGTTCAGTAACAGAGAAACAGCACATTTTCCCTTCCAATAATGAAACAATGTCTTGTACTTGTCTAAGAAAATAGAAATAATTGTGTATACTCATTGAAAATATGAGTACCATGAACTACCTCTGCATGAGTTTTCTTTATTCTGGAAAGTGCATCGAGAGGTATAAACCTGGGTCAAATCCTGCTGCTGTACATATGTTGTTTCAAGCTGGTCTACAAGATACACCAATGGGTAACACCAGGGCTAGATACTTGCTTGCAGCCACTGACATTCCGCCACCTAGCAAAATATCTATGCAAAGGGCCTCCAACACTGTAGGCAAAGCAACTGTGGAGTTCAATTAAATGGAGATGATAGACAAGCTGAAAATACTCAGACAGGTTAATGTCATGCGTGGTGTTCAGCATCCGGAGCAAATAAATGTTGCTTTTGACGCAAGATGCAATGCCATTAGATTTGGACATGAAAATAAACCTGGTCAGAGTTCATCGCAGGCAGTTGGAATTGCCTGCGAAATTCTTACAGAGAATCAATACATTGTGGGGACTACAGTAGAAAACAAGCTGTGTTGGACTGGAGCATGGCTGAAGGGGATAGGTTTTGATGTGCAATGTCAAGGAGGCAATGTTGACTGCACAGCAAATCTGTCACCAGCTGCACCACATTCTGAGTATGAAATCGCAAGAGAATTGGGAAAAAAGTTTGTCCTGCAAGAGATTCTGATTAGATATGCAAAAAGTGATGGAGATGCACAGGCTGCTGCTGGCTTCCAAGACGCTTACAACATTCTGCATCTAATGTGGAAAGTAGAAAGACTGTCGGACCCCATCCATTTGGGTCGTTTACAGTTCAAACGGTGTAATTCTGCAATAATAAGTGAAAACATGTTTCCAGGAATAAGAGCAAGAGAAGGAAAATGGCTCAAACAAAAATTTTTCAGCCAAGACATTAAAGCACGCTGCAGTTTGATCTTCAAGCAACGGATGGAGGACAATAGTGGTGATGTTACAAAACTTAAATGTCAACTTCTCCAAGTACTGGATGCCACTCTGCGCTGTTATTCAGGGGACTGCTCAAAATGCATGCATTATTCAAAGGTCTGTGGGGGACGATGTACTAACAGCTGGTAGATGCGATCAGCATACCTGGGCCCTCATCAAGTAACTCATCTAAATATGACAGAAAATGATAAGAATATCCTGCTAGAAGTTCTGAAAATGAAACTCTCCTGTGATGTTGTAGAAAGACTGCGACTGAACACAAACACACAGAAATGTGAGGCTGTGAACAGATCAATCAGTGTTTCATTACCTAAAAATGTGAACTATTCCAGAAACTTTGGGGCAAGAGTGCATTCAACAATACACAGACTCAATAACAGCCTAGTATTATCACTGAAAACAAAAGTGACACACTTGGGAGGGAAACTTTCAACAAGGACTCTGAGATCACTAGAGACAATGGATAAAGACTGCACTTACCATCAGTTGTATCAAAAGAGTCCACAAACCAGGCAACGTATTCTAGCAAGACGAGGAAATATGATACAGGCCTCTCAGAGGTACAGGACTCAGCAAGGCAATAGGAAGTCTGACTACTGCAAAGGACTTCTAGGCACCAAGGGCGATCACTCCTATGCATAGGTTTAGCAGGAGCCAATGGACACTGCAGATGGAAAAGATTATCTTAATTCCATGTGCAAAATGACAGTGCTCAAAGACACCACGAAGAACACATGGTACAGAAGGGAAAACTGTAGTGGGGAAATCCGTAGGTAACACAACGCATGTTATAAGCAGTTGTATTACTTACTACCATCTGATGAGACTTATGGAGAGGTAGAAACAGTTTTCCTTGAATATGAAGACACAAATAAAGAAATTAAAAGCCCAAATAAATAAATTCTAATATAATATCACAAGAAATGACTTACTAGCTGAAAGAATAAATGAATGAATGAACGAATAAATGAATGAATGAATGGAAGGAAGGAGGAATGGATGGAGGAAAGAAGAAAAGAAGGAAGGTTGGTTGGTTGGTTGGTTAGTTGAATTTTTAACGGCGCACCAGCACTATGAGGCTATTTAGCGCCATACAAAAGGTTATATCTTTCATCATTTAAAAGTGGTAAAAGGTTTCGTATCGACCAGCGATGCGAAACCAAACAGTTGAAGGTAAAAAGATAAAATGGTAACGGTTATAAATAAATAAAGTTTCCCGATCAACGGGGAGTGCAAATGATGTATGAAAACGAAACCAGATGAAAGGTAATTAAAATCTAACGACGGTATATGTAGCACTTAAAACTGTTCAAGGTGATAGCATACAAGCTATAGCTGATGATAAATATTTACTTCCTTCAGGAAGTCTATAATATAAGAAACGCTAACTGTATCAAAGAGCTCCCTAATGTCATGCACACTGTAATAATGATTACGGGTAGGTTGGAAGTCGAAACACTCCAACATAAAGTGCTTAACGGTGAATGGTTCATTGCAAGCTACGCACTCTGGTGGGTCTTCTCCTTTTAGTATGTAGGAGTGGGTTAAATAAGTACGACCAATTCGAATTCTTGCAATGACTACCTCCTCCCTACGGACGGCTCTGTAGGAAGGAGTCCATTCTCCTAGGGTTGGCTTGATGGCATGAAGTTTGTTATTCACGGCATCATTCCATGATGCCTGCCATTTCTGACGTAAACATTCTTTGATACTACGTTTAAAATCAGTATACGGTGTATTAAAATCAGATGGTTCTAGTGATAGGGCCATTTTAGCAGCGCGGTCTGCTTTGTCATTACCTTTAATTCCAGTATGGCTGGGTAACCAATAGTATACTATATTGTGGGAGGTACTCAGCTCAGTATGTTTCAGGAGAACATTAGCTAATAATGGATTCTCCAGTTTTCCATTATGTAGTGACTGAAGTACTGACAGTGAATCGGAGAAGATGATGCTATTTAAAATACGCTTGATTTCAATATATTGCAATGCAAGGTCTATTGCTCTGATTTCGGCTGAGAAAATTGATGCACCATTTGGCAAGCGAACTTTTGTTGTGTGTTTTCCACTAACGAAGGCTGCAGCAGCCTTTTCCTCATCTTTTGATCCATCAGTATATATTCTTGTATAATTTTCAAATTGGGCGATTAGTTCATGGTAAGACTTGTGGAAGATAGAAGGGTTTGTCTCCGATTTTTTTCCATCGTGTAACGTGAAAAGTACCTTTGGTTGTTGAAGTAGCCAGGGAGGTGCTTCGGAGACGGTCGTTTTCAGAATTTTTGAAAGTTCAATTTTGGTACTGTCAAGGCATGGTAATATTCTAATGCCAAAGGTAGGTGTGACGTTTGGTTTTTTCTTGTCATATAAGGTTTTATATTTGGGTTCAAAAACAGCCGGAAAAGCAGGGTTCAGAGGGTTTGAGCTTAATTTCAGAGCATACTGTGCGGAAAGCATTTCTCTACGTTGTGATAAAGGTGGTTCGCTCGCTTCAACGAGTAGGCTTTCACACGGGGATGTCTTAAAAGCTTCCAAGGCAAGTCTTATTCCCTGTTGATGAATTGGGTCTAGCATCTTCAAATAGGACTTCCTGGCTGAACCATAGACAACGCAACCATAGTCTAGTTTCGAGCGAATAAATGTTCTGTATAAACTGAGTAGGACTTTCCTATCAGCACCCCAGTCAGTGTGCGCTACTACTTTAAGTAAATCTAGAGATTTCAAGCATTTAGCTTTCAAACTCTTCAGGTGTGAAATAAAACTCAGTTTTCTGTCGAAGATAATACCTAAAAATTTTGCTTCCTCAACAACTGGAATAGGTGTTCCGTCCAGCGTGCGTTTAGGTTGATCATGATGTCTTCGTAACTGACAGAAATGCATACATACAGTTTTTGATTTCGAGAATTTGAAACCGTTAGCATTGGCCCAATTTTGAATCTTCTGGATATTTTGCTGTAATTGTCTTTCAATTGTATGCATGTGCTTGGATCGGTAACGTATTAAAAAGTCATCAACATATAGGGAGCAATCCACACCAGGAGTCAGACACTTGGTGATGTTATTGATTTTTATGTTGAAAAGCGTCACGGATAAAATACTGTTCTGGGGCGCACCCATCTCTTCATCGTGCATATCAGAGAGGGTGCAGCCCACCCGTACCTTGAATTCCCTGTCTGAGAGGAAGTTTGATATGAACGAGGGCAGTCGGCCTTTTAGACCCAGATCGTGTAGGTCATTTAGTTTTCCGTACTTCCACGTTGTGTCATAGGCCTTTTCCAAATTAAACAAAAAACCGCTACTAAGTGTTCTTTCTTGATGAAAGCGTCGCGAATAAATGTTTCCAGTCGAACCAGATATCATCGGTACTACGACCATAACGAAAGCCACTTTGGAAAGGAGATATTAAATTGTTGGTTTCCAAATACCATACAAGCCGAGAATTGATCATTCATTCCATTGTTTTGCATACGCAGCTAGTTAATGATATAGGTCTATAGTTGCTAGGATCTGCGCTATCTTTGCCTGGTTTGGGGATTGGTATTACTGTTGTTTCTTTCCAAATTTTTGGTACATTACCAGTAATCCATAAATCATTGAAGATTTCCAGAAGAACTGTTAAGGATGGTTCTGGAAGGTGTTTCAAAAACTGGTAATGTATATCGTAAGGCCCAGCGGATGTATCATGGGCCTTATTCAAAGATTCCATAAGCTCCGACAATGAAAACGGTTGGTTATAACTCTCTGAGTTATTGGATGTGAATTTCAACCGTGTTTTTCTTTTTGAGCTTTTAATCTTCGGAAAGCTTCTGAATAATTGGACGATGAGGAATTTTTGGAGAAACAATCAGCAAGTACATTAGCTATTTCATGTTTGGTATTGAAATTGTTGTTATTTATCTTTACATGTCGGAATGAATTGTATTTTCCCTTTACATTTATTTTGCGGATTGTGTCCCATACTTTCTTTAGTGAGGAACGAGAGTTTAAAGTTGAAACATATTTTTTTCCATGATGCTCGTTTACTTTCTTTAATTATGCGGCGAGATTTGGCCCGAATAATACGGTACTGATTTACGTTTTCGGGCGTTGGACGAGTATTAAACTTTTTCAGTGCTTCTCGGCGTTGTCTAATGGCTTCTTTACATTCTTTAGTGAACCACAGTTTTTGGGTTCTTTTACAATTCGGCGAGGACTTAGGAATGGATTCTTCTGCAATCTCAATTAAGACGGATGTAAATTGTCGAATAGGATCAATATCGTTTAGGACGGTATTCCTGTTAAGTCTAGCTGTACAAAGTGTTTCAAACTTGGCCCAGTCAGCTTTCTTTAAATTCCATTGTGGAATCGTGTCATCAATTGTTAACGTTGGTGTTCTTAAGAGAGATTGGAAAGTGATTACTGCTGTGAAGGTCATCAGCGACCTTCCAATTATGATCCAAAAGTATTGAAGGAGAACAAATTGTCAAGTCGATACATGTGTATGTACCAGTTCCTGGGTGCAAGTACGTCTTAGATTTGGTATTAAATAGACACAAGTCGTGTCTAGTAATAAAATCTTCGACCCTTTTGCCCCTGTCGCTTATGTAATTTGATCCCCATAAAATATTATGGGCATTAAAATCACCGAGTAAAACAAATGGTGCAGAAAGCTGTTGAACAAGCGTGTCTAATTCATTCGGTAATAAGTTGGTGTTGGGTGGTATGTAAATAGAACAAAATGTAATCACTCGATGTAGGGTGACATTCACAGCAATGGCTTGCAAATTTGTGTTTAAAGGGATGACGCTATGTGGGGCTCTACTGTTCACAGCAATAGAAACCTCTCCTGAGGCCCTGTCAACGTTCTGTAAGTAGGTGTTAAGTGTGATGTTGTCCGTATCTTTTAAAAAGGTTTCCTGAAGGCATAGTATTGCAGGATCATATTCGTTTAAAAGCAGAAGAATATCATTGAAATTGGCTTTAAGTCCTCGACAATTCCATTGTACGATCGTGTTCTTCATTATAAGTTTAGAGTGGAGATTTTGGAGCTAGGTTAGACTTTTCGCGGAGAGAATGTATATGGTTATTTCTACGGAGGAAGCACGGGGATGATTTTTTTGTTAGGTCTGGAGCTACTTTGAGAACATGGAGCAGTATCTTCTGAATCCATGCTGTCAATGTCCCCAAACCTGTTATAGAGTTTGATGGGGACTTCTGACCCCTTTTGCTGCCTATTTCCTTGTGATCTGTTTTTTGTTCTTAGGTGATTTCGGTTGTTGAGTATTATTGAATGTTGTTTGGGCAGATGCCGTGGTTTTTTGTGCTTGGTAATGGGGGGTGTTAGTGCTTGATGTTGACTCGGGTGCATCTGTCTGCGTTTGAGCGTCCATCGTTGCCTTGGGATTGTTCTTCACTACAGTGGAGAAGGGTGGGCCAGGAAGAGATGTTTTTGCCTGTACAAGCTTTCTGGCCTCTGGATAGGGGATGTTGCCTGTGTATTTAACCCTCTGTATTTCCATCTCCTGTTTCCAGGTATCACAATCCTTGGAATTGGCGTGGTGCTCCTTTCCACAGTTGACACAATGCGGAGTGGCTCTACACTCAGATTCCTGGTGAGAGTGATCTCCGCATCGGCCACATACTTGGCTTTTTGAGCATCGGTCTTCATGATGACCATATTTTTGACACTTATAACATCGAAGTGGATTTGGGATGTACACATCAACCTTCACTTGCAGAAAGCCAACTTTGACCACTCTGGGTACTGTTGGCTTGTTGAAGGTGAGCATAATGGTGCTGGTGTCCTGCAGGTTGTTGCTACGTTTAATACGTATTCTACGGACTGCAGTGACACCTTCGTTTTTCATCCCTTCAATGATATCCGTGTCGCTGACTCCAGCCAAGTCACGACAGCGAATGACGCCTTTGGACGAATTGAGTGTTGTGTGGGCGAACGAGGTCACTGGAATATCGAAAAAGTTTCTCATTTTCTTGAGGTTTTCTGTTTGACCTCGTCGCTCACACTCGACAAGTAGGCAGCCCGATTTTAACTTTTGGTGTGGCAATCAGTCCCATAATTGTTTTCTCGATCACAAACGGAGAGAGTACATTAAGCGGTTTTGTGGCATCTTTAGACTGTATTACCATGAAGCGTGGAAATGAATCCACACCACATGGTTCGTCATCCGAGTCAGATCCAGTTTTGGTACGCTTGAGTTGATTTTTTTTTTTGAAATATCCATGTTGGTGGATTTAAAATTCAGCACCCGTGCTCCCCGCCCACCAAGGAGCCCAACAAGGGGACACTTTTCAAGTGCCAGGGATACACAGATTTTATACTCAGTAGTAAATTCACCTCCTGATTCATCCCATAAGACATACTCAGTCGGTAAAATTACCTCCCAATTGACCCGTTGAGCCACCGCCTTCTAGGAAGTCTTCTAAGACTTGGAAAAGGGAAAGTTAAAGGGATAGAATGTAGGGGCAACGGTGGTATCAAGAGAGATACAACGAGATGGATAAAGAAAGTGAGCGAGTAAATAAAGACCTCCTAGGGCTCGGCGTGACCAGCCGATTTGTCGAGACCGGGCCCATCCCGACCAACCGTCTAGAAGAAGTAGAGGCCAAAGTAGTGTATTGCATCGGAAAGCCTCTGCTCAACTACGAGGATCCTTTCCTCCGACACGGGTCGCAACCCAAGGCAAACAGGTTGCCTCTACTTAGTCGCCTCTTACGACACGTAGCGAGGCACGGCGGGCCAATTCTACAACCCCGGACCCGCAGGGGGAAAAGAAGGAGGGAAGGAAGTTAAGAAGGAATGTATTTAAGACAGCACTGTCATACCAGCATGGTCTACTAAAATAAAAACCACTTTCTTTCTTTTCTCCTTCTTTCTCAACGCATCCATCCATCCATCCATACTCTGCTGTCACTATTATGTGCTGGCACTGAATTTAAAGATATTTTCGCTGACAGGCTTTAAAAAAAAATCTTCGATTGCAACTTGTATATGGTATAGGAATACATTGCTGCTAATAATAATGAATGTCAGCTCCAACAGATACCATTTCTGTGAATTTATGGCCACAAAATTCATTTTTAATTTTAAAAAAATATTAAAAATTTTTTAGATTAATTTTTTAAAATATTAATTACATTTTCTAATTATTACAGTCAATATACACAAGGTGTGAAAATTTCATGTTTCTATCGTTAATAATAAAACTTTTATAGCAATTTAAAGTTTACTCAATACTGCCCTGACAGGCCATAGAACACGATTAATTTTGTTATATATACTCTACATTTGTTTCTCAGTACTGAACTTTCCACTGTGTGACAATCAATACAAAACATATGTTAATCTAAAATACCTTCAAAGATGACTTCACGGTGAAGTTCTTGTCAAGGGTTGACCTGCATGTTTTTGAGAGGCTGAATTGTAAACAAAACACCATGCAGTGGAACACAGATTTCACTTCCGGGTCATCACCAAGGCCTTATTACTCACTGTACACTGTCGCCGAAATACACACAGACAACCACACCATCAGCTCATATTCTCAAGAATAAACATTACCTTTAAATCCCTACAAAAAATGCACCAATAAAAATGTTCTATCACCACTAAAATGAGAGAAAAATTTTCTGAAAATAGACTAGAGCTGCATTCCTGGGTACTGAACTTGATGTACTAATTGTGACCCGAAGCCACATAACGCATTAGTCGTCCAGTGTTATCAGTTTTTCGCTAAACTTCCTCGATGTGAAAGTTTAAATGAGTATGTGCCATTAGGTAGGTGATGTTGTAATATCGTTACGTCCGATTAAATACGGAGAAATTAAGTGTTTTGTTTCTGAATAAAAGTAAATCTACTATTAAAACAGTATCTGACATGTTTGTAGTTGGAATTCCCGTTTGTCACTAACTTTGCTGCATGAAAAGAGAAAGAAATGTTGCAAATATGATGACTCTTTCTCTCAGTGTCTTATTTAAAATTAAAAAAATCAGAATTATGATTCAGATTAACTCTTCAATCTTCCGTAAGCTTTTTAATTTCATTACAGAAACAACAATTTTCCGTTTAGCAACTTCAGCATAAGTTAGATATTGTCGCAGTCTTGCTTCACGAAGAAATTTCAAGAGACTGTTTAATTCTTTTGAACAAGGTTTTGGTTTGCACTGCTTCCTAACGGCTAAAGAGATAACACGTTTCACTGTGTATGCAATGTTGTCATTTTGTTGTTGTTGTTGCATTGTTTCTACCTCAGTCTCCACTACGTGGAAGGAAACGCAAAATCAGTTCTCAGGCGCCTTATTCTATTTCTACCAGCATTTTATTGTTAAAGATTCAATAAATCAGGACTTTAAGGCAATTGTCGGCAGTCCCTCCTTTTACTCTCGATCCTTTTACATTTTTTGAAGCGACCTTTTCACTTCTTTCTCGGTTTTGTGGAGTGGAACTGAGAAATGAGAAAAGAAGCAATGAAACATATTTGCAACCGTTTCGATTGTCAACGTTCCTGAACATTGCAAATGTGCGACAGAAAGGCTGCAATTCGTAATGAAAAGAGACATATATTGAGCATATCTTGAGCAGAGACGAATCAGCTCCATTCGCAAGTATCTTTCAGTTGATGCCACTAAAACACTTGTGTGTTCCTTAGTACTTTCAAGACTGGACTATTGTAACTCAGTTCTGTCTGGTTCGTCTCAATATCTACTTCAGAAACTTCAAAAAGTTCAAAATACAGCTGCTCGAATCATACTTAGAGTACCACGATCAGAGCACGCCTCTCCCTTACTCTGTACCCTACACTGGCTATCCATACGATCCAGAATTAAACAAAATTTGTTCTCTGTGCTACGTTTCACTGACGGGCTCCAGTCCAACATACCTATCTGACCTCACCCATGTGTACACACCTGCAAGATGCTTACGCTCCTCTTCTGACACTCGTATTCTCATTATTCCCACTATGAAGATGAAATCATATGGACAACGCTCTTTTGCATACCAGGGCCCAGCAACGTGGAACGAATTGCCCACTGCACTTGGACACAAAGAAACAGTGATCGCATTCAAGAGCGCTCTTAAAACTCACCAATTTCAACTGCAAGAACAGACTTAAAGACCTAATAATGTATCCTTGCCTTAAATATTTACAGCATATTTTCTGTTTCTACTTTCGTGGTGTTTGTTTTTAATTTTGTAATCATATCTTTATATATGTTTTTTAAGTGTTGTCAAATGTTGTAAAGCGCTTAGAGCTTCTAACGATTAGGCGCTATACAAAGTCTTCATTATTATTATTATATGTATTCCTGCTTAGAAACAAAGAACTCTGAGTGCATTGAATGCTTAATATTGAAATTAGTTACGAGGCCACAAGAGAATATGTGGGATATTCTCAATATACCATATACACTTGTAATGCATTTTCTCACATGCACGCACAACCATGCTCAAATTGAACAAGCTGCTTATCTAAGGAGTCAGACAACGGCAAACATACTTTAATGAACGTTTTATTCAGTAGCGCTTCCGTCTATTTTAAGAGTATTACCCATAACACAACTGGCCTATTCTATACGACATTGAACAAACATATGGTCTGCAAGTATGCAACTAACTAAACTGTGCGTCTAGGTACTTCAGTTTTAAGAGGAAAGTTTATAAATAGCAAAATTAGGTTATATACTACAACAGATAGGAGGAAAGAGTAATTCGTCAAGTAGAAACGGAGGAATTAAATATATGATTTGGCCGCATGAACTAGGGCCATCCACCAGCTATGGCAGACAGGATGTTTCGAATCCCCCATGTTTTTTCTCAACATGTTTTTATGTAGAGATGTTAAACTTAATTTTAAAAGTTATTGCCTCAAACTCTTTTATGTTGTACATTGAAATAGAATATTTACTTTTCTATTAAGGCATTTAATATTAGCATTATTTTCGAACATGTAGCAAGCATATTCTGGCAAGATTATCTTGCTCTGGCGCGCGGAAGAGAGAGACAGAGAGACAAAGATTTATTTTGAACGTATCGTTAACAATTTTAAACATACCGGTACGATGTCTGCAGTGTGACAGTTTATAATTATGTCTAGCACTGTGACATCGTGGTGCAGACTTGTGGCGTAATGTCCCGCCCAGATCCTCTGTCCTAACACCAGGCTGACCAGTTCTAACACTAACCTCTTAATGCTGAGCGCCATGCGAGGTAGCAGTTGTTACCGGTGTTATAAACTTTTGTTATGACTCTTTTTGGAGTTTGAACCCGCGAACATTCGCGGAGATTTGAACCACTTAGGTCATCTTAGCGGTGTGTGTTTCAGTGTCTAGCTGTGTGTCGGTGTGTCTGTGTGTGTGTGAGAGAGAACGAGAAAGAGAGATCCATATCGGATATGTCTCTTATCGTTATGTACGATATTTGCGTGTAATGGTCTTTCCATTCATTCATGACGGAGAGGGAGAGAAACATAATCGACATTGACTAATACACATTGCACATGTACGCCCAAAGCCCCTTCGGTTAGTATCTCTGACACCTTTTTCACAGTCTTCAGAAGTTTACGAAACGTTTTAGTCCGTGTGTTCTTCATTGTTATTATAATTCAGTTGATGGTTGGAATAATGATTCAAATTTATTGTATTCTAGTAGGGCATGAATCGGAATAAGGCTGACAAATTTCGCGTCATCTATAAGATTTTTGCCTGACCTTCTGTCCAAAATCAAGTTAATGATGTACCGGACCAGTGACATTTATTGTGTAAACAACATTACACTTAGCGATTATTTATATATCATTGCGACGTATGAATCGATTCTTTTCTTTAGTATAAATATTTGCTTGTATCTAACTGTAGGATCTTAGTTTTTCACGTGGAAATTGACAAACCTGTTGACAACTTTGAGTGTTTTATGAAGTGAATGACCTACATCCCGACACTATTTGCGTGAACAATATTCATTGATGCATTGACATCTGTTGTAGAATCAGTCTTATCGTGTTTTCAGTTGTTAATTTGTTTGCATCTATTTATTGAAATTATTTTTCGTTGTTATTACCAAGTGTGCAATATCATGCTTCAGCTAAAACATTAATTTGACATTATAGCGAATTCAGAGAAGGACAATTTCGATTATTTTCATCCGACACATTAAGACTCAGCACATCGTCACAATCCAGCTCTTTGGCACATTATCAGGTTCGAGACTACAGGCACATCAACACATTGTAGATCATGCTTTATTCTAAATACCAATGTTATTGAATTGGAACTTCATATATTTGGACCTGTGATTGAACTATTAGGATTATTTGAGTTTTTGTTCTCAACACTGTAAATTGTGTTTAAATTTTCATATTGTATTCTAGGGAAATTATTTTGTCAATTGTACAAAACGTGTTGGTTTTCACTCTTTTCTGTTACTTAGTTTAAGATCTTGGAATGATAACATTGATCGAGTACTATATTTCAACTGTATATGATGAATGCAGAGAGAGAGAGAGAGAGAGAGAGAAATGCATATTTGCTGTACCTACGAAACTTTATTTGCGATATTTGCTTGGAAGAATATATGCATGGATGCATGATAGACGGGAGCATAGCTGAGATTTTCTGATACACATGGCAGATGAAGGCACACAGCTGTTCCAATAGTAATAGTGTACGCCGCTTTTACATGCTTTCTGGACATCTGTAAGTTATGTATATTTAATTTGTATTTGTTGGGTTTTCTTAATGATTATATGTTATGTATATTTTGCATTTGACCCAAATCAAGTTAGTAGTGTTCCTGACCAGGAACATTTATTTTGTAATAAATATAATACTTAGCGAATGTGTTTCTATCATTGCTGATTGGATATGGGAATCTTTGTTGGTAGGAAAAATGCAAATTAAGGTTGGTAGTGTTTTACGTGGAAATCGCTTAACTTGTTAACACATTTGAATGTTTCAGACTGGAGACTGACCTACATCATGACTATATTACTATGCCTTGGTATTTTATATAATATTGTTTACTCGGAAAATTATTCATTCCTGCCTTAAGATACGTTGCAGAATCAGTCTTACCGTGTGTTAAGTTGCTAATTGAATTGCCTTTATTTATTCAAACTATTATTCATTGGAATTACCAAGTCTTCATTACTATCCTTGGGGTCAAACATTAATTTGGAATTGTTATTTCGGAGAGTTACATATAGGATTATATTATTGTGATCTATAAAAAGACGGTTAGAAAGGCGCCACAATCCAGATGTTTGGTACATGACCACGTTAGCAAGTACTGGCACATCAGCCCATTCAATATCGGAATTTATTTGAATTAGCACTGGAAGTGAATTGGAACTTCATACATGTGGACTTGGGATAGAACGTTTAGCACTATTGGGATCTAATTCACAATGCTGTCAGTTCTTAAATTTTCACTCTTTATTCTGGAAAAAACCATTTGTTGAATTTTACAAAAATTTGTTGGTGTTCGCTTTTATCTGTTATTTAGTGTAAGAATATGGAATCATTTACATTCATGATCAGTTAATATCGCTCAACTGATTCTGATCAAAGTGGTGAGAGAGAGAGAGAGAGAGAGAGAGAGAGAGAGAGAGAGAGAGAGAGAGAGAGAGAGAGAGAGAGAGAGAGAGAGAGAGAGATTTCAAATGCCTGCGATTAATGTAATTAATACCGTATATATTCTCATTGGTCCAGTGGATTATTGCAATTATAGAAATTCCAGGAACAACGAATGACTTTGTGAAAAACAATTGTCATTGTTTTGGGATCAATTAAAAGGAAAAAAGTTCTGCTCATATTGGTAAGATTTATTTCGTGTCCTCAAAGATGCAATAAATGGCAATGGTATTAGAAATCACGAATCAAGTACAGAAGTTAATATGTTCTAAACAACATCACGTGTACAAATGTTTTCAATTTTGTGCGATATTCATAACGTCTATAAGGTCAACAGCAACCTCTAGGTCACAACTGTATTCCATGATGCACGCTACGAGTTTCTTATTTTGGAATATTTGCAGTTGCTCCATCGCTTTTAGAGAAAATGCTTTGGTGTCTACTTATCACTAGGAATGGAATAACCTGCAGTTGACAATACCGACGGCTCCTCTGACTGGCTGAGTGGCGCATCAGTCGGCTTTTCTCCTCTACATTTTCAGATGCTTCTGATTGGTTAGCTGCAACATTATCACTATTTCCAGCTGGTGATGCCATTGTTGGCAATCGTTCTGGTCCCCTGCTGGAGAACTCATTGGTGCTCCTGTCTGTTCTGCTTCCTCGACCTTTTCAGTTGTATCTGCTTAATGATCATGAATAGTTTCAGAGGGTGATGCCCCTATTGCCAGGTCATTATGCTGAGCTACGGTCGGTACAGGGTTGCTATAGGTCACTGAGATAGTTCCTTTAAGGAAATATGAAAAGGAATTATCCGATACATTTCTGAAAACGGCAAGAAAACTAAAACTGATTTTGAGTGCAATTTAAATGCAATTCATGTTTATTGGAATAGACTTGCATTAAGGAGAATGGATGTAATTTCTAACACCGCAATGCAATGATGATTACGTGGAAATAATAAAACTGCCTACGACGAGACGTAAAATTAGGTACGTCTCGATTTAGCAGCGCATGGAGAAGAATATATTGTACCTTCCGGAGAACACACTATCATACGTTCGTTGGATATGTTTTCCAACTATTTACGAAATAATTCTACTCACCGATAGCAATTGCAACTAACACCAAGGTTATGGTATTCGTCAACATCTTGCATGTGTTTCACGTATTTGTCTGTGGAATGAAAGGCAAAGAATAACAGTTAATGCATGATACAAAACTGACATGTTTAGCGTATCTCTTATTGACATATGTAATATTTACTCTAGTTCATATTGATTACAGATCTGTATAGAACTTGTTTTTGTAATCAATTTTGTTCATTCTTCTTCTGTCTGTCATCAATAAAACAAGTTTGTAGGGACTAAGATATTAGTTATTAAATTAGCAACGGAATGTACAGGATAAAGTTCAAAAATAGGAAGATAATTTTCAGGATGACGGGAGAATTGAAAATAGCAAACAACCCGTAGGCAGGGAAAAGTAACGTGCTGGTGAATTTCACATCATTTCAGAAGTTTGAAAACTTTCTCAACTTTTGTAATAGCTGTTAAGAACCTTTGATACTTTCTCACATTTGTAATGGCACTTACTTTGCACGTATGGGTCGTATCTTTTTTATGTTGTGGCAACGTACCCATCAACTACTAACATCAGTTCTTCGAAAGTTCACATTTAGTTATTGCTTAGCATGTTATATAGAGCGTAAATTGCTATATGAAGAAAATAGCTCATTTTTCAATATATTGTGTTTGGCACCAATTATGAATAAGCTTCAGTAACAGAAACAGCACATTTTCTCTTCCAATAATGAAACAATGCCTTGTACTGGACTAAGAAAATAGAAATATTTTTGTATACTCATTGAAAATTTTGAGTGCACGAGTTTTCTTTTTTTCTGGAAAGTGCATCGATGTAACAGTATTTAACCTGAATGGATGCCTGGACTAAATGACAGCACAACACATTGTGATGAACGATGGAGTTCAAGAAATGAATTGATAAGATATATACATATATATAGTGACTATTTCACGCTCCAAAGACAGAACTCATTCGAGATTCTATTACTTTACACAAACATTCACCAGTGAAAAAAAACAACAAAACAAATGTGATTCATATATTCAGATATGAAGGTAAGATTAACATAATCTCACGAGATGAAAGCGAGATTCACATAATCTCATGCAATGTAAACAATGAAAGCGATGAAAGCGAGATTCACATAATCTCATGTAATGTAAACAAAAAGATTGTACTCAATTGAAACCACAATCAATTGAAACAAACATATGACTCGTAACTCAGTCATTTGTACAGCCCGTACAATCATAACCACGGGTGACTCAAATATTTGTAAAACTTTCTAATTAAACATCTTGACCTGGTTTACGAGTCCAATTGACAAATCGCACAGTTCCCCTGGATCCTTGGGTTGGTCCAAACTTGTATTGACCCCAAGCTCCCCTTCATGGATCCACCATGCGCACAAGTTTACAAATCTTGTGCTTCTGTCGCACAACCGCACACAGACGCACAGCTACACAGCTACATACAGCTACACGGCTAGCCAGCTGCACATCTACACAGCTACCCAACTGCACATCTACACAGCTACCCAACTGCACATTTACGCAGCTACCCAACTGCACATCTACGCAGCTACACAACTGCACATTTACACTAAAACCAAACTGGTCGTAATAACTACTAAAACTAAAAACTATAAATACGTGCTATTAAATTATACTCTTAATAGCAACTTGTAAAATTTCAAGAGATTACATCGTTTCAAATCCACGTAATGGTAGAGACAACGTTTCACGCTATGGCATTAAAAATTGAATATGCTTCACATATCAAATAAAATAACAATGCAACACTTACCCCTATGGCTGTTGAACGAATGGAGAATGTACACTCCTTGAAAAGATCCAAAAGACCAGTGTGTCAGTTAGATTAATACCTAGTCTTAAATCTTCATGGGACTGAGCATTAGTGAGGGTAAACTACCCGTGCATACCGTGCTTTTAGTGTCTCTTTCAGCAAGCGAACTACGACGGAATACATGTTCGTTCAGTCACTTAACTAAACAAAAACAATTATCCACCCTAGGTAACGTTGTACGCATGTACGACGAACATGATCAAATTGTTCTAAGGCGAAACCAAGTTATTTCTTGCCTTATTCTGTGACAATCGATATGTATCAGACACAATCAAATTAAATATATCATATCTTCCTTTCTACTGTAAATATTAGTCCATTTTACACGTGTAAAGAGTACAGATTGTATTGTCGTAATTCACTAGGGCAGTACAACTATTTTCTTTAATCTACTATAAGCATCTATAGTTTTTCTTTCCGTGGATTACATTGTATTGCAAAATGCCTTAATGTGCATTGAATGCCTTTATTGCGTCTCGTTTTCGTGTTATTACTGGTTGTTTCAGTTTTGACATCATCACGATATAATCGATCCTTTAAGTACAATGGGAAAGACATAAACCATGTATGAAAAAACTCCCCCTTACCTTACGGTTAAAATATACGCTTTAGTTTGGATGCGATTGTATAGGTGAGTCTATATGTGTTTTGGAAGATCTAGAAACTATTCCTTCCCATATTATAGACCAAAGAGTTAACGATCACATCCGGGAAATCAACAGAAGGAAGCTGTTAGTACGAATCTATAACAATCTTTCCGAAGTTACATTAACGAAATGGGATGTCGTAAGCAGATACACAGACAGATAAACACATGCATACCTTTGGATAGTTCGAAAAGCATGATTGGAAAGCTGATAACTACATATATTTGTTTACCTATGTGAAAAAGGAAGGCAGAGATTTTCGCCGTTATTCTGATTGGCACCTAATTGTCTCTTTTCTTGATGCGGTGTTTTTGTGTGAAATGATGTTTTTAAAAATGACATCATTCAAGATTGGTAATAGAATCTTTTGTGCACATACATGACTGAGTAAGGTTTGGTTGAGCAATAGCTGCCCAAATGACAATCAAATCAATTTAAAATTCTCACTATATGTACACTATACTGATTGAGCAAATATATTTTTCACATATTTCTTCATGAACATAACGTGTACAATGACGTTTGCAATATATCAAAAAAGAAACCGCGGATGACTTCAAATATTTGATTCGTCATTTCACAGGCAACGTTTGATAAAGATTATACATTTAGATTTTAAACTCATGCGTGCATATTAAATATATAGATCATTAAATCTGGGCTCATATTTCAATGCTAAGAAAAAAAGTATCAAGAAAACAATTTAGAAAGCACCTATAGTGAAATATGAAGATGTTGTAGGTAATGCAGATTATCAAACTCAACCAATATCGAAAATTAGCAAATTTGTTTAGGGGAATGAAAAAGCAAATATTATACACATATTTAAATGCTTACGAGTCGCATTTTTTTAATTGTGAAAAGAAATCAAAGTGACTTTTCACTGATGATAGGAGGA